>BQNB010004097.1:0-105437 GCA_026074375.1 Tanacetum coccineum | reverse complement strand
TCACTCGGCGCCAGTTCAGTCGCGACCCCTTCCAGTGTAAGGTTGTCAGCCCCTAACTCGGGACCCTTGTTTCGAAGGGGCGTGGGTGGCGGCTCGGTGGTATTCGTCCCTGGCACCGTTTGGGGAGGGGTGGTGAAAGTAGCACGCTGTAGACCGTCCACGCTTGTGATTGTGGCAGTTGTCTGGGTTGTCCCCAGGGGCGGTCCCATCGCTGTGAAGACCAGATCATGTGGCGCATTGGCGCTTCTAGAGGCCTGCTTAGAGATCTGTCTTGGTCGCTCTGCTTCTTCGCCTGCAGAGTCCGCTGGGTAAAGTTTCCTTGCTTTGTCATTCTAGATTTTGGCAGTGTTCTTAGTGTAGGGTCCTACGGATGGCGTCAATCTGTTGATACAAAAGTTGGACGATCCTTGATTAGGTCCGAATTAGGTGTAATACGGATCTGCTAGGCTCCGGTTCCTGTATCAATTAAGTCTTGATGTATGAGACCTGCGCACTAAGAAAGCAAAGCACCGTTAGGCTTACCGTGGGATTGTCTCCCACGATTATCCTCCAGCGTGAGAGTAAGTAATCGGTTTAGGTTTTAGTAGAAGGTTAGGGTTATGAGAGCATACCTTAGATGAGAGCCGAGGTGCTCTTTATATACTCACCAAACCCTAATGGGCTTTGTCCCATTAATTAGGTTAGTACCGAAGAGGCCCCATCGTTATTTAGTAACTAGTGGGCCCACCTCATGATTATGACTTGTTCGTAACGGGTGTTATAGATGCCTGCGCACGTGTGCGCTAGTTGGGCCTCATGGGCCTAAATCCTCGTCGTGATAGCCCATATGTCATGGGCTTCTCCATAGGCAGTACCATTCGAGCCTTGGAAACCCGTATTGATGTCGCTATGGCCCATTCATTATGGGCCTGGGTATAAGTACTATTCGCGGGTCGGGTTTATGACCCGAGGTTGGACTATACCTCATCAAATAGCTTAGTTTGTATTTAATTCAACAAATTTATATATTATGATACCCTAACTATAGTTATAAAAATGGATTTTCAAAGTCAATTTCAGGCAATATAATTATCCTGAGTCTATGAGATACACAAATTACATTCATCTTTATTAGAAAAAGAAGAAAACGTAGAACATAGTATCACATCCATTTCCGTTTCAATTATATGTTATCTTACATCTACACCCCCACAACCTTTTAAAAAGACCTCTTAGATAGTAATGAATAATGCTTGCGCCTAGCGGCGGAGGTTTGATCATTTACCAAGCCTATGGTAATTTATATGCTATGACAAGTGATGAGTGTTGATTTTTTGTTTCTCATTTATGTTATAATTTTTTATACACCTGAGTGAAAGAGAGAATCCCAAACACTTATGTGAGGTGCTAGTATATACTTTCCGTGCTTTTAATTACGAGGTCTAGAAGGTTGTGTTGTAAAATACTTTTAAAGAGTAGGTAAAATAACCCTCATATTGCTATTGTCTAGGTAGAAAGTCCTATTTGCTTGAGGACAAGCAAATCCCAAGTGTAGGGGTATTTGATGAGGTGTCATTTTATACACTTTTTCGGGGTCGTTTAACCCCCTAAATCATGCATTTATGCCAAAAATAGGTACTTAATCGTTCCTTTTTAGGTATTCAACATTAGGAAGGCATTTGGAGGAAATACACGTGACTTGGGCTCATTTGGAGAAGAAACAGACAAGACTACGGACCTACACTAACATCCCTTAAGAATTTCTACTCAGAAGCTGGAGACGACGTCACAGATTACACGTGACGCCATCACAACTCATCTCAAGACGGCGTCACAAGATCTCAAGATAGCGTCATAATGCACGACCCAACCCGTTATCTAGAATATTCTATTCATGACGGCGTCACAATTAAAACACGACGCCGTCACAATTAAAACACGACGCCGTCACAGCAATTTTCCTATATATACAAATATGTTTTTAGGGTTTTAAGTGTGTAACTTTAGAGTAAAAGAAAGGGACAAACCCTAGTTTGTTTAGCAGCTGTTAGGGATAATTTTAAGGCCTCAAAACCCTATTGTACTTCCTCCAATTCATGTTTTAATCAAGTATGATTATCTTAATCATTCAATATGTCTATGTGTTGTTTGATTCATTGTTCTTACTTTATCTTTAACATGTTTGGCTAAACCTTCTATTGTGTTTATTTATGATTGTATGAAACCTAGGATGTAGATCTTAGTGGTGTTGCTTCTTGTGATGAATATGCATGTTAGATCTTAGAAAACCAGCTTTTGTCTGTATCACTGTTGATATGTCTAAGAAAACATGATTGTGTAGAAAAGATACCATCGGATAACAGTCTTCATACTACCTTGCCCCTTATATGGTTGATCCACTCTTAATATATTTCAAGTGCATTTAATATATTCTTAGGGGCCTTGTAATAGTCTTCATACTACCTTACTTGTGCGTTGCCTTAACGGAATATTAAATAGACGACGGGTTCGTGTAATTCGTTCATGACTTAGGAAATAATTACATAGATCATCACAAATGTGACAAAGCAACAACACTAGAGAAGCAATCTAGGGAGTAATACATGATTAAATAAACACAATCTTTTATTATATTGTTATCACCAGTAGCTTAGTTTATATTTAGTTTAATAGCTAAAACCAACCAACCTCTCAAATATATGATTTACTGATTTCATAAAATATAAAAACACAAAAAGAATATTCTCTCAACCCTTAGAATTCTATTAGACCATGATCAAGCCTTCCCAACCTATTCCCCTAGAGAACGATAACAACCCCCGAGTCTTGCCTATACTACACTACAACGGTTAGGTACTCTGCCTAGGGAGTTGTAAAACTTCTTGTAAAAGTCCCTTACGACAACCGCAACAGTTATATCATATATAAGCACGTATATTTAATGAATTTGAATAATGTTTAGATATCAAATTAAAATACTTAAACAATAATATTATTAAGCAAAGTTTGACCTTACTGTTAACCCCGATCACATATAATTGAAATATTATTATTAATTGTAGTCATAGTCCTAACCTAATCCATGTTTAGTAACCCGTGTGTGTACGGGTTAAAAATTAAGATACAACTAACTTAAGTTAATTCAGTTGTAATATCAAATATTTGTAGATGCACAAGATTATAAATAACAAAATGTAATGCACGACATATAAGTACACATTGAATAAATATCGTAAAAATATAAGTATTAGTTATACTTATAGTCTCAACATCGTGCATGAATATGACAATTACAAAACAATAAATACACACAATACTTGTATGGTATTGGTGGTCACCACATGATCTATAAAAAATGCACAACAGAAAACAAACAAGCAAATGTCATGCAAACCAAAAATCAATTTAGACAGATCTCCTGATTAGTAATATAAACCTTTATTAAACACGTATATTGAGTGATATTTATTGTGCTTCTGGCTAATTACGTCACGTCCAAAAACTTTCTTGTTAATTGTGGTTCTTGATATGCTTTTATGCTTCTCGATTAGTATGGGGTTTTATTGGGGAAAGTATCACATTGTGGTTGCTGTTAGGGTATCCTCTGGTTATGGACATGTAGACTGGGGGGATTCGAACTTATGAAAATTAGAGAGTACAAAACTGGGGGTAAACAAGTCGAATGATAGTCTAAAAGGATTTTTTTCTAAAACCCTTCGGGGATTGTGATCGAACAATTGAAAAGTAAAAGCAAAGTGAGGGGGGGGGGGGGGTTTTTAGGGTTTAGAGGATTAAAGTGATTTCTAGTATAGGATACCTTTGTATTAATAGGCGTAAAAGGTCTATTCGAACTTGATTAAAAGTCCCTGATAATTATCCCATATGTATACAAGTTTGAGAAAGATTCAAGCCCCCCCTCCTCTTTGTGGGGTTCAATCGATTGCTGCAACCCTTTAGAGTATATGATTTTGCTTTTTATACTTAAATATATATTTATCCGTGATACACATTGATATTCTCTTTTTAGGAATTACCGTTTTACCCCTCTATGAGAATATTACTGTATTATCATATTCTCTTTACTTTCATTTCATTTCGTTACTCTTTTCTCATTACCGCTAGTGTGTTCCTTTTAGTGTGCACCGGATTTTTTTGTGACATTTGGACATTTCGATGAAGACCATTTGTGAGTAGGACATTATTCTTTGCACACATCCTTTCAAACTCTACTTGTGTAAAGTAATTGATTTTTGGGAAATGCTATATCATATTAAATATTTATATTGATAGATATACTGTGGCATTTGTGGTCAAACACAAATACACAAGATATCATCAATTATAAATGCATTTAATTTATTTATACGTTGATTTGTTATTTATTCGTTTAATATAACCTTTTAAGAATAACGTTCGTTAACTAATCCGTTTAGACGCATTTACTTATCTAAAGGCCACTATTTATCCTGTAATGGGGCTTCGATAATGGACTAGTCCAAATCAAATATGGGTAGCCCATATGTACATAATTGGGGCTGGCCATAGTAGATGGAAAGGTAGAATAGAAGGAGATCAAACTTGTTGCAAAAGTCATATTTTTTTATTAGATGATTTAATTAACTCACAATCTCTTAATTATTTGAAGACAATAAAAAACACTTTTGTCTCTTTTCCATATTCCTCTAGCTGTGGGTTCAACTAAGAACCTTAGGGTTCTTGGTTTATTTTAATCAAGCAAACAAGACTGTCGTGAGAAGCTTGACTTAGGTTAAACAGGAACTAGCATTCAGTGATTACGAAGGTCGTCAAGTAGTATGGGATACAAATAGTGGTTCCTTACTTTGGATGCCTATAGGTTTTGTATAGTTTCATTGGGGAAACACCAGATCCGCTTCTTGCTCCATTGATTCACTAGATCACGCAATAAGAGGTATAACGGTTGTTATTTCTATTAATCATTATACATTATATGGATCCACTTTAGTGACCTTATTTTCGCTGCCATTATATCTTTAGTAATGCATTTTTATATATAAAACCCAACAGCAACAACATACGAACCACTCTTACAATACCGAAAACTTACTAGCAAAACATTAAAGTACCGAGTTCACATAAACCAATACTAATTCCTATAAGTGCTTTACAAAAACTTTAAGCACACCTCATATTTGGTATTGGTATATCGACTATTAATCACCGTTTCATTTTGCGAACATTTAAAATAAATTTCATAAATTGGATTATGTTACATCCCGTAAAGAGTTTCATCCTTTTTGTTATCGTAAATGATTTGCCTAGGACTTGGTTTTTGTTCTTAGTATTGCTGCATGGTATGCTCTCACAAATCATCTTACCACTAGAGGGCCCAATAAATATCTTCACAATCTTATTTCAACTTTGTGTTCCTAAATTTCTCTTCTCGATCATTTAGTAAGTCTTCCTTACCCTCCCATATGGACACAACGGTTACTGTTAGGTCCCTAATTTCCTGAACTTTTTACAATTTATTTTTTACACGTGACTTATTAAGATTACTTAATAAACCACAATTGTTTACTTTTCAACATTTTACTATTTTATTGAGATGAATCAAAGAATTTATTACACGGTTGTTGGCGAAACAAAACCAAAATTGTATGACAAATAAACTCGTCCTAATATAAACCACATGCTTCTTGGCTTAGTGTGTTTCTGTGAAGAGGATCAAACCTATCAACTTAACATTTGGTATTCTTGTTGTTTGTTTAGGGATTGTATGCTATCTAATTTACACATACCTGATACTTATAGAGAAAAAAAAGTGAAGCTTCTCATACAAGCTTCATTAAAGTCAATGCAGCCACTTTGTACTTTGTCTTCTTTTTCTTCCATCTTTTTCTTCTTTTACTTTTGGAAAAAAATAAAGGATGCATTATGTGCAGCCATGTGCACTTTCAATCAAAATGGACACAAATGCAAATTATTTATATTTAACTATTTGCTTTTAAGCTACTATTGTACTTTTGTCTTTCTTTGCTTTGTGCATTTAGGGAGTCCCGCCAATGTCTTCTGGTTTGTGTTCTTCGCAGTGACTTGTCTTCAGGGTGTTAGTAAGTTATGTCTCACTTACTTACTCTATCATCCTGATTTGTGCACTTGATTCTATCGCTGAGTTCCGCCTAGGGGTTCTGGTGGTGGGGGGCGCATGGGGGGAGGTAGGGCGTGGGTTATATCTTCGCGGGTGGGGTAGGGAGTAGGGGTGTGTTTTGGTAGGTTGTGGCGTCTCTAGTTTGCCGGGGTTGCGGTGGGCTAGGACTTAAGTGTTGATTGTGTCTTGTTTTTTTGTTTATTGTTTTAATTTTTTTGAACTCTTCCTTCATTGTGTCTTTTTTGCGTTTTTTTTTGTGTCGGTCTTTTTCTTCAGTCTCTGTAGGACTTCGATTAGGGATGACTCGCTGAACATTTTTATGTTTAATGGACTTGTTTTTGGAATTGTATCTTCGAAGGATTATTGTTTTTATTTATATGGACTTTATTTTCAGCATCATATTATAGTGCAAAAACTGCGTGCACTCTAATAATAATACTTATTATATATATATTTATATATATATATATATATATATATATATATATAGTTTATATATATATATTATATTTATATATATATATATAGACATTTATATATACACTCAAACACACAAACACATAGGTGTTGCGGTTCTTTTAAGAACCAATAATGAATGTACAGAAACTGCGAGAACCAATCATGGGTCCAATCAGATTTAAGATAAATTCTTTTTATTTTTTTTTATAATCTAAGTTTATTGAGGTTTCATTCCATTTTGGTATTTTTACAAATTTCAACACATTAATTTAAAATCATTAATATTCTTATGTGGGATCCAATTATCTTCTTTTTATATCAATCCATAAAACCTGATCTAACCGTAAAACACCATAATCATGATCAAAACTTGTTAAGTTGTTATCATCATCATCAAGGAAAAAAATGGACAATACCACACGTGAAATCACTGATAATAATCAATCCAACGATCAAGAGGTTGAGACAGAAGAAACACATAACCATGTTGTTTATTGAATCAGTTGTTCAGGGCCTGCAGGTAATGAATATCTCTACGTACGTTTTTTTCATGGATTGCGTATTTTTCGATACGTTTTTGTTATTATCTATGTAAAAACAGTTATAGTTTTCAATCATAAAATGTTATACAAATTTTGATTCAAATTTTTTGTGTTTTGTTTACTTTGTCTATTCTTAATTTTAATTGTTCTTTTGTTATTGTTTTTGAAGCATGTCTTAACTACTAAGTGTTCCCCAAGGCATACGTTTAATAAGGGATGCGGGTATCCTGGGACCACATGAAAAAAGCAATCGGTAAAGCAAAGGTAATCGAAAGGTTCGTTTTTATGCGGCCATTTTGCCAGCAACCAAGGACCTACAATTCCCGCACCGTGTCTATGATGATGAACACAGGTTCGTAAATAACTGTTCGATTGCCTTTCAAGCTGGGGAGTAAAGATCAGAAGATGTATATTCCACGCAAGATTATCAAATACGAAGCAGTTAGTTTTTAAATATTTCTAATTGTCTGAGTTTAATGAATTTTATCTTGTTTTGAATTTGATTCATTTTTTCTTTTAGGTTACTTTGTATTAAAATATTTCCTTACCTCTGTTTAATTTATTTATAATTTAGTTACGTGTTTGTTAATTATTTGTTCTGTTAGTGTTTTTTTTGTTCATATGGGTTTTTAACTCATTTATGTGTAACGGTGATGTTTAAATGCTTGTTTTTATGTTTTTTTTGTGGTATTCTGTTGGCTCTTTTCTTGCCAAATGCTAAAAGGTTAGTAATACTGTTTATTATTCTGGTGTCGGATTTCATAGTGGTTATCTCTTGTGTTTGGTGCAACTCATTTGTACCGTTGCACGTTACTAAAGTATATAACATTTAACTACCTATTATTAATTTATTAATTATTACTGTGTATATTTTAATTTTGTACCTAATTTTTTAAGGATACCCTCCTTTATTTGTAGAAAATACATTTGAATCGTGGTGTGGTCGATCTTCGTTGGTCCCTTTTGCATCTGTAGGTGTTGTTGAGCTCCATACTGGGTGGTATTGGTTGGTGCTAATAGCGGTAATGTAGGGGTATTGTGGACTTAATGGCGAGTGGGTCGACGTTAGGGGGGGTGGTCTTGTATGTGGATATGTGGGGTGGTTTTTTTAAGTTTGTTTGGGGGAGGTGTTGTGATGTGTTGATTTGGCTCAAGGAGACTTGTGTAGATCTTGGGGGTTTCATTGTAAGGGGGGTTTTATTGTAGAGTCTTCTGTGGGGTCTTGTCTGTGTAATCTCTAGTTATGTGGTTGTAGCATAGTTAATATATTGGGAAATGTACATGGTGGATTGATAGGGGTCGGTGTTGGATTGTTGGGGGGCTTAGTTGTAAATAATGTTGGCGAGGGTTCTTTGTATGGTTGGGGTTATAGGTAATTTGTTGGTGTATAAAAATGTGTTGGGGGGGGTCTTGTATGTGGCTATAAGTAGTGTTAATCTTTTTGGGGGGGTATTGTTGGCTGTGGAGGGTGGGATACATATTGGGGGCTAGTATTGTCGGTGGGTCTTTTGTAGAGGTTGTGTGGGGTAATTTGTTTGACAGAGATACAAATGTCATTTCATGTGTAGTGAAACCACACAAGTTACAATTTTTGGGCTACTTTTGTGGCTATGTAAATCGGGCGTGTGGGTGGGTGTTATATTCACTTGGGTTTCTTGTTCGCGGAGGGTGTTCTATCTCATCATATGATGTGTAATTTCTTGGTTAGTTTTTAGGGAATCTTGTATTTGTACAATTTTTTTCTAATTGGTACACTCTTGTTTTTGTCTGATGTTAGTCTTTGGCTTAAATTTTGTTTAACTAACCTTGTCTGCTATGTATAGTTGGTTTTGGATACATTCACTACACAAATAAACATACTCAAGTTATAGGTACAAACATATGCACCCTTTTGCACTATGAATACTAAATTAACTTACAATAGAAGTAAACTATAAATTACATATTCACACACTAAATATCACGTCAATCAATACCCAACTTCCTCACATTGGTTAAATACCTGATCTGCACTTCAAAATTTGTGTAAAAGCTAAAACTCCTCCACGAAATCCTTTTTACGCGCTTATATTATTGTTTTACTATAGTTCGTTATACTCACTTAGTAGATAAGCCTATTAGTGTTCTGACTCAGACCTAGCTATACTAGTATGTAGAAATAAGTAGCTTCTCACAGCATAGCTGTATACTGATACTTAGTGAATGTATTCAGAGAATGTAACAGCTAAAATGGGAGGTAGATATAATTATCTAAGAAAACAGCTTTTAAAACTATATAAACATATACAGCTATTTAAGCTCTACACAAGAACATGTTAATATGAGAGTGTGATTGAAATTGATAAGCAGTTAAGTTTATAGTTGACATAACGCTATTTGTCAAAAAAGATTTATTGGCTAAATTTGAAAATCAAAAAGAGGGTAAACCTGGCCACACGGCCCCAATGACATGAGTCATTTGGCAATTAATTTGTCAATCAAGCAATCTAGAGGTCACTCTATGTTGTAGATGCATGTGACCTCAACATTATTATCCTATTGGCTTCCAAGCCTCACTAATCCAAAGACGGTACATAAGCGCTGCGAATAAGCTAAGAAAACAGCTTATTACTTCATAAAGCTTCCCCAAAACTTGACGCCAAGACGATACTCAAAGTGGTAATGCTTGAATCTATAAAATGATGGACTGGAAGTATTAGTATGAGAATTACTAAAAACATGTGATTTTGCAGCTAAATTTGAGTCTATGCTGAACTCATGTATTGCACTAGCTCAAAACGAGGCCTTTCTTATTAAGAGCTCTGATTTAAGCCTAAAATTATAGGCGATTAAAATGGAAATCGTAGGATCAAAGTAATTTTATCTTTGAAATTACGCGCTTAGAGTACATACTGGCATTGATACAATTTTTGCTGTTATTTACTCTCGCAGAATTCGATGAAGTACAAGTAGGAACCACACCAAAGGTTACAAGTAACTTGAAGTGGAAGTTTGTAAATGTGCTTCTTAAAAAACATGCTTAAAAGTGTGTAAAAAAAAAAGAAAATTAAAAATCGCGAGAAAATCAAGAGAAAACTGAAAAATAAAACTGCTAAAAAGTGATCCCTCCAAGCATCTAATTTATAGTGAAGTTGGGAAGAGGTAGGAAGAGTGTTCTTGAATATTCCAATGCTAATGTGTGTGTCCGTTGATCATTTTGAGCTAATTTTTACGCCGTTGGATGAGCCTTGGTGATGTGTATCTTAGCCACTAATGTGTTGCACGGTGGGAGTCTTCGTGAGTTGAGTGTAATAGAGAGATGACCCGAAGGTCACAGTGTTGATAGCAGAATGAGCAGGGTGTCTAGGTTTTATAGTGGAGCAGGGCAGAGGGTAACAATTGACAGTTGGAGACTCTTGTGTGTTAGTGAACAGCGGGATAAGGTTAGTTAGGGGTCTTGGTAGGGTTGTCTAAGAAGCACAGCTGGGATTTCTGTTTAATCTGCTATGGTAATGTTGTCCACTTTGAGTCCTTGTGATTGCACCGCCCATTTTGTAGTGTAAAATAGAGTTTCAAGATGGCAAGTTTGGCCCTTGTGGTTCTATTCTTCTATTTCTCTTTATAAATCAACTTTTCCTCTTTTGCAAACTTGGTCCTTGAATCTTTAAAACTTCCAATAAACCCTTGAAACTTTGAAGACTTGTCATAACTAGCCCCTTGACTTATTTGTGACCATATTTCGACTTCTAGAGATGATATTCTCGCAGACTGTCGTACGGGCTGATCCGGCTTTAACGTGTGAGATCTTTGGCTGCTATTCTTCCACTATGTGTACTTGTCGACTTTCGTTCCTTGTGGTTTTTTCGATCGTTTGTTGACGTCCGGCGCGCTTGTCGCATCATTTCTCAGAAGCTTTTCCTGCATCCAATTGGACACGCAAAAGCACACCTCATTTCTATTTCTTTTGGGCATTTTATATGGGCTTTTATTTGGCAAAATCCCGGGTAATTTAATGTATAATTAAGCATAATATCAAATTCCCCAAACTAAAGGGATTTGGCCGTTGTCCTCACGCAATGTTATGATGTGTACACTTTGTAAACTAAGAAGCTACTTTCCTAATTGCCCTTTTTTTAGAAACCTTTTTTTGAATTACCTTTTAAACAACTTTCACTTTTCTCAACATTATTCACCATGGAAACTCATTAATGGGCAATCATTGCAGTTGGCAACTTTTAGGCTACATTGAAAATAGGCTACTCCGATTTAATAGAGCTCCAAAAGAGGAAATAATTCGTCATCCTTTGACTTTTCACTAGACTGAAACAAAGCTACTCGTCTCTCAAGATCATTGTCAATATTAAGTCGCCATATGATTAAGCTCTTATACTTACAATTGTGAACTTTTCACCGACCCTGGGGAATAAATTAATGATTAAGATGTGTGCCCTCTTTTTAAACTCAACCTAGATCAATTTATCTTCATAGTTGAAATTTATCTAAGCTTTACAAATAAGCCTTGTGAGCTCAAATGTTAATAACATAGACTCAAAGCTAATGCGATTAGGAATCTATAAACTTATAAATTGATTTAAGAAAAATGAAACGCGCGTCGCGAAACCATTCTTTTTTTATTTTCCATATACTATATTATTTTGATTTTTGCAATAGGAATTGGTGTCTTTGTTCGAAACCCCTGCCCTCTACTTAGGCCTTTCTCCCAAATAGGATTTCGCAACATACATCCGATGTTCTTAGTTCGAACAACCACTCCGCTCGCTCTAAGTTTAGTGGCGTTATCGCGACAACTCCTTGTTTTCCTATCAAAGCTTGAATCCAAAAAGTCTCCTTAGTTGCAATCATCACCTAGGCTCGCTCCCTAGTGTTGAATGCCTACGAACCTTGATCCTACGTACATAGTTTTAATCCTTAGTTGCGAACCCATCCGTTGTCTTGCTTCTAAATGGATACGCAAACGATTAAAAACTACATATAGCTTTTGTTATTCTATTTTTTCGTATGGCTTCAATTGGCACGAAAATAATGCCGCGCGCGCGCGATGCTAGGAAATGTTCTTTGGCATTTTCTTCGTTTATAATTTATCTTTTTGATGATGGAAAAATTTCACTTTTGAAAATCTACCTTATAATTGTGATAACCAAAAATCCATTACTTACATTTAAATTGAATTCTTTTTTCATAATGTAAGACTTTTTCTAAAGACATTGGTTGACTTAGCTTATTAAAAAAGAGCACGTTTGATTTTAGTGTGTAAGAGCTTATGGGAGTAAAAAGAACAAATCATTCATATTAGCTTTAGTTTTTCAACTATAAACCTTCTTTATGCAAATACACTTATATTTTAAACTACATCATTTCTTGTTTTACACATTTTAAAATCCAAACAGCTAATAGGAATTTGTGAAAAGCTTGGCCCTAAAAGTAGGTTAAAGAACTAGCTAGGGCATTTTTCACTCGAGCAAGTCAAATAATCTATTTCTCTCCAATAGGACTACCTAGAAAGAGGTTGTTTTTTTCCAAACTAAGCTTCTTTTGAGCTTTTCTTGTAAGCAAAAATTTAAAATTTTCATTTTTCTCAAAAAGGCAATTCAAAAAGATTCAAACAAGGTTGCGTGAAGTGCAAGTCAATATCGAAGATATCCTTCCCCAAACTAAAATGAAAACTTTGTCCCATAGTTTAAAAATAAGGCGTTCAAATGTATTCTTTAACAAATTCTAAGGTCATGCCCAAAGAATAGATGTTATAACGATAAAAGAACATTGAACTAAGAGATAAGAGTTTTCCCCATTTATGAAGAGAAGTACCCCTTCCTCACAATTTTGGAGATCATCGATGGAAATTTGTAAAGGAATTGCTTTGTCCTTCCACAATATTTGAACCATGAAGCTTCCAAAATCCGGAAAACCTAGACAAAAATCACAAACAACCAACAAGAGACGAAAAAGAACAAGCTTCCTCTCTTCTTTTACATTGTTAGCTCAAAAACATCTCTAAAACGGCTTAGTTTTTGTTAACCGAGTACAAGCTATACTCGCCCCCGAATTAATTTGTCCTTGGGGAAGCAAAGAAAATAGAAAATGAAAAGAAAATAAAAGGATAAGCATGGGGTGCCTCCCACGAAGCGCTTGTTTATTATAGAGTCCCCTTCGCTTGACTCTTTCCCCAAACTAGGTCATTATGGTGGATAATAGCAATGGTGAAGAAAATCTAAGAGGTGGAAACCTCCCCAAACTAAGGATGAAAGATATACCAAAACATTTTTGATTCCGGGTTCAACAAACTTTTTAGAAAAGATTTTCAAGAGAGAAAATGTGAACCCGAAAAATGCTTTGGTAACATTAAAGTCCATTAAGGGTGGGTGGAGAGGGTCAAAAACATCAAGAGTCAAAAGAGCTTTAGATGGAGCTAACTCTTTTGAACTCTTGTCCTTAAAAGCATCCTTGTCAAAAATACCCGGTTTAAAAATTTTATCTTCACTCCCCGTGGAGTAAGATACTCATTAAGCTCATTAATTTGTACTTCTATTTGTTTGTCCTGCAAGATTAAGATCTAGATTTGTTTGCTTAAGAGCCCAGAAAGCTTTATGTTCCAACTCAATAGGGAGATGGCAAGCTTTCAGCCGTAAACCAACCTATAAGGAGTACATCCATAGATTTTGTAGGCAGTCCTAAAAGCCCCATAAGCATCATCAAGCTACACTCCAAGAAGCTCTATTCTCACGCTATTGTTTCTTTCTAGGATTCATCTTAATATCCCTAGTTGAAACCTCAACTTACCACTATCGTTTGAGGGTGGTAAGGAGTCGAAAGTCGATGGGTCACACCATACTTTGCCATGACCTTTGCAAATTGGTCATTACAAAAATGTGTGCCTCTATCACTGATTATAGCCCGAGGGGTTCCAAATCTAGCAAAAAGACTTTTTAAGAACTTGCAAACAACACGAGCATCATTAGTAGGTAAAGCCTTAGCTTCCACCCACTTTGACAAATAATCCACTGCAACTAAGATGTACTTGTTACCCCTACTAGATGGAAATGGACCCATGAAATCAATCCCCCATAAATCAAAGATCTCACAAACTTGTATTGCGTTTTGAGGCATTTCATCTCTTTGAGAGATTTTGCCTTGCCTTTGACAAGCATCGCAATGTTTTACCAAGTTTATAGCATCTTTATAAATGGTGGGCCAAAAAAATCCGGAGTCAAAGACTTTGCGAGCGGTGTAATTGGCACTATGGTGGCCTCCCGTAGGTCCACTATGACAAGCCATGAGAATCTCATGAGCCTCTTTGCCAAAAACACATCGTCTAATGACTTGGTCCGCACAAATCTTAAACAAGTAAGGGTCATCCCAATAGTAGTGTTTTGCATCTTTGAAAAATTTTCTCTTTTGTTGTGAACTCATTCCTTTTTTAACAAAATTACCCGCATGGTAGTTCGCTAAGTCGGCGAACCATGGCGTGGTATTATCACTAAGCACATTCACATTATATTAAGCACAACTTTTCAACAACTATTTCATTCTCATTAATCTCATTCTTTCCATTCACATTAATTCTCTATTGACTGAATCAAATCTCCCTAATGACTCTAAAGGAAAAGATTCAGTTATGTGTTGCTTTTCAAGTTCATTCTTGTGAGGGTTTTCTAGTCTAGAAAGGTGATCGGCGGCTACATTCTCAGCTCCTTTTTTATCCCTTATTTCAATATTGAACTCTTGGAGTAAAAGAATCCATCTAAGTAACCTTGACTTAGCATCTTGCTTAGCCATAAGGTACTTAATAGCCGAATGATCCGTATACACTATGGTCCTCGATAAGACAAGATAGGGTCGAAACTTCTCCAAGGCATAATCTACGGCTAAGCATTTCCTTTTCAGTGTTGTGTAATGAAGTTGACCCCGGTCCATAGTCCTTACTCGCATAATGAATATGGGGGGGGGATGAAAAATGTATTCTCCTTTCTTGACCCTAAAACTGCTCCAAGAGCAAAATCACATGCGTCCACACATTATTTTCAAAAACATACATAAACCCAATTAGGCACAAACAAGTATTGGTGATTTTCAATCAACTTTTTTTTTCTAAGATCATTAAAAGCTTGTTTCACTCATTTCCGAGAAAGACAAAAGAGTTTCTTTTTCCCAAAAAGATAGTCATGGTCCTTGCAATTTTTCAAAAGTCTTGATTGAACCTTCGTTAAAAACCCCGCATGGGCCTAGAAAACTACTTCGAACTCCCTTTACCGTGGTCGGGTAAGGTAATTTAGCTATCACTTCTACTTTTGCCCTATCAACTTCTAAACCATTTTTAGAAATTTTATGACCCAAAACTATTCCCTCTTTTACCATGAAATGGCATTTTTCCCAATTAAGCACAAGATTTTTTCATCACAACGATTAAGCATTTTTAATTATCAAGATTATCAAGCACTTTGAAAATTACCCCAACAAACCGAAAAGTCATCCATAAAAACCTCCATGGTTTTCTCAATCATATCATGAAATATGGCCGTCATGCACCTTTGAAAGGTCCCCGGTGCATTACAAAGGCCAAAAGGCATTCTTTTGTAGGCAAAGGTTCCATAAGGGCAAGTAAAGGTGGTCTTTTCTTGGTCTTGGGGGTCAATTGGGATTTGAAAATACCCAGAAAATCCATCTAAGAAACAATAGAACAAATAAAAATTTACGACTAATAACTTGTTTACGTTTAATTTTACCTAGAGCGTTTTTACATTTTGTGATTATCAAAATGTAAAGAAGTCGAAAAATATCAATAACGTTTTTAGGCATTATTTCTATCAACACTCTTCCTCCCTTGCCAGCCTCTTTTCTTACTCCTCTACTAACAACTGTTCCATGTATTCATGATCCAAAGCACTCCTAAGCTCATCCTCTTCCACTTACACCAGTATGTAGGTTTACATATCTATAAGAAAGGTAACAACAAAATCATGGTAAGAACAAAAGTTTACCTCTTTTTGTGGTTGCAAACCAACTCTACCTCTACCAGATCTACCCCTACCAGCATGTGCAGCTCTTCTACCTTTACCATAACCTCTACCCCTAGAACCTTTACCTATACCCCTTGAAGAGGCATAAGACACACTTTTAATTTGACTTTTTCTACCTAGTGGTTTTCTAGGTTTGGGAGTTTTGGGTACTGGATCCTTATCACATGTAGTCTTGTTATGACCCACCTCTAAACAGTTGATGTAAGTCATCCTTCTCCCAGACCTGCTTACTTGTGAGTTGTTTGCAAAAAGAGCTTTTATCCTATTTTTTTCTAGGTCTACCAAGTATTTTTCTAATGATTGATGGTAATGGTGGTTGGTTCACTGTCTTTTTCCACAGGGATGTTCCACAAACTAGTTTAATTGAGAACTAATAAGCACTAAACAGTTTTTCTTGGCTATACCATCCACTAAAACCAACATCAGGGTCTCTATTAAGATGCATATATCCATCAACAGCATGGACACATGGTATGCCACTAATCTCCCAAAACCTACACTAGCATTGCTTCCTTACCAAATTTACATCATAACTTTCATCTCCCTTTCTAACTTCCAACTCTTGAAAACCACTTGGAATGACCACCCAGTTCCTGTAAACAATTAAGTATTACTTATATTAACCTTACCAAGTATATAATATATTAGAAAAGGGTATAAACATTACCTTTGCTCTATTTTCAGCTTTTCTAATTGTCTTCTCACAAATGGTGTGATGATGTCTTCTAAATCCATTGTATTTGTGCTCATAACAACTAACCTTTGCATCAGGTATATTCTTATATCCTCCAACATTGTGATGATTGGTTTGCTTCTTTGAACTTTAATGGCTTTGTGGTAGCTTTTATAGATTCCATTCTTAAATGTTGGACACTTGACTTTAAGACTAAAAAAGGCTATACACCAAGAGTTGGGTTTTTTAACCAAGTACTCATATGCCTCATGATTAATCTCTCTAATCTGCTCCATTTGTGCTTCAAAATGTGCCTCCACTGTGGTAGCAGCTGCAATCTAAAACAATCTCTGTAATTGTACCCCACTGAACTTTCTTTTGAATTTTTCATACACATGTCATGTATATTTCTCGTGCTCTGCATTTGGAAGCCAATCAGCTACTGCTTCTAACAATCCTTGCATTATCGAGTACATATAAAACAATGTTATATTGTTAAAGTGTTAAAGTGTTATAATGTTAATATGTAAGTACAAATGAAATATATGTATACCTTGTGTGAATATGAAATGACTACCAAACAAACTCCCCCCTTCATGATCAAATAATGCTCTTTGCTTAGCCCTTTTGCACTGCCCAAGTGAAACATCAATCATGAACTTCTACCTAATTTTATCTTTCATAACTCTATAAGGAAAGAATGGGTCTGTGATGATATCTTGGGTAAACTGATGTGCAATCCATTTATAAGTCACCAAGGAACCCAAATTATAGTTTCTAGAACACTTATACTGTGGGTGCATTGACTTAATTTGAAATGAATTCTCGATGCTCATCCAAGATGCCCAGAGTCTAAATGAACAACAAGGTACAATTTTCTTAGCTTCTGTAATTTTTTTCCTAGTCCACCTAGGTGAACCAGGTGTAGCAAACCCACCCACATTCATGCTAGAACTTACCCTAGGTGTAGTCGACCCACCCATAATGCTACAACCTTAATTATCATTACCAGACCCTCCCACATCCTTGCTACAACCTTCACCATTGTTAGCAGACCCACCCTCATCCTTACTACAACCTTTCCCTTGTTTCCTACTCCTTGTGGCTACTGACTTTCTAAAGGTTACCTGCCTTTTGAATCTCATACTTTTTTTTGAAGTGTAGTTTACCCTTTTTTTCCTTGATAGTTTCTTTTTTACCACTATGAGTCTTTTTGGTTGGTGTAGAAAACAATATTCTAGTGACATTGGCTTTTGCACCACTTTTAGTTGGTTTTTTACCATCATTTTTTTATTTTTTCACCACTGTTAGTTGGTTTTTTACCATCTTTTTTCATTTTTGAATAACACCCTACACTTATATTTGTCTACATTCCTACCACAGAAAACCAAGGTTGACTTCCAATCATTCTTAGCATACCACAACTGATAGCCATTAGCAACACCATAATTAGCTAAGCAGATTTTTAGTTATTCAGGATGATCAAACATCATACCTAAAACATGCTCCATTTTATCCCAATCCATTGTAAGGTCATGTTTTGTATAACTTATGCCTTTTTTGATCTTATAATGTGGATCTATTTGACTGCCAACAGGGTCCTCTTTTATATTACCTCTATTATAAGGTATTTGATCATTTATAAACCCCCTAAAAGAACCCCCATTACTACATAACTGATTCAAAAAAAGGTCTGTTATGGTAAAGTTTTAAATGACTACATTATGGTCCCCTTTAGTATGAAAATCAACACCATCAATGTCCTCACTTTCATCATCAGAACAGTATTCATCACTAGATTCACTAATAAGGTCAGGGTCAGAAGTCTCTTCTAATAAGAAGTCTAGTACATCATAGTCATGGTGATCTACATACAAATCAACACACATACGATTCTCATAGCCTAATAGTAGAAAAGCATCAACATCACTGTCTGTTTTTAACTCCTTAATACATTTCAATGGTGACCCAACTTTGCAATATTATAATCTTTTAACAAGACCATGCACTAAACATTTGACAACTTCTCTTAAATCGTTAAAGGTCATGCCATAAAAATTAACATCAGTTATTTGTTTCACATCACCTTCAACATACCTTAAAGGATTACAGATGAACAAACCGTCATGGTAAAGATTAACAGTAAAGACACTGTCTTTGGATTTCCTACCTGAAAATTAGGGTTTTAAAAAATTAGGGTTATGAATATTTATTACAAAATAATGCAATTGATATGTTAAAAGTGAAATTACAAGTACCTTGAACCATAATTGAGAACAATCTTGTGAATATCTAACATTAATTTAGGGTTATGTTGAATTGGGGGAAAATAAACTAAGTAGATAGAGTGAAGTAAAGTGAGTGGAAGTGTTTAAGTGTTGATTATACAAGTGGTTGGGGTTGAAAGCCAACCCAGTTGTACCTACCTTAATATCCAAGTCAGCCTCAATATCCAAGTCAGCATAAAACAAAAAAAACTTAACGACGTGGAATTATTTGGACGGGTTACCGGTTGAAGTGGTTACGATATTACTTAACGTGAGACAAATTCAAAAGTTTTGTTGCTAATAAGTTGTAATAAACAAGTTTAATACCTGACTCGAGACAAAATGATAAGTTCGTTGGTATTTAATGGCTTTAACCCTAATTTTAATTTCTTACTTATAAATATGATTATAGTAATGTGATTTCACTAATATCTACCTATTAAATAAAAAGAACTCCTCTTTTACTGTGGATGTCACACAAAAAATTACCAAGTAAGCTTCAAATAGTTAGCTATTTTTGCTTTACCTCTTTTGATTAAAATCAGATATAATTGAGAGCCCATTCCACATTTGGTTTATTCTCAATCATTTCCTTTAAACCCCCTCTTTCACCGTTTCTCTCATCCTCTTTATCATATACAGTGCCTCACGTAACAAGACTTCTCTAAAGGTTAGTTGTATTTTCTTTTATTTATATGTGTTTTAGTTTTTCTGTTTTTTTGTTCCCTGCTTCATAAAGTGCTTGTGATGTGGTTGCGGTAAAACAAATTCAATATACGTATAGTATTACTCCCGTAAGAATTCTTTCCAAAATACTTCTCAAACAAGAGAAATATAAGGTAAAAATCTCACTAAAGAAAACACAATTTGTATATTTTTTATCCGGGAAGTACTTTTTAGGGTCGTGTCACTACGAAATCGTTGAATTGAGAATTTAGGACATAATTCGGTAATCGAGAGCTAGGAATGATATAAAGGATTTTTGAATTTTTGATTTAATACAATAATATATAGCATGATATTTAAAAAACAATTAACTAGCACAAAATTTCACATGCATGTAACGAATATCGCGAGCTAAAACTGAAATTTAAAATCTAAAACACAACTTTTAACAAATTTTATACCTAAAAATCACAAATTTAAAATGAAAATTTTAGGAAAAAGAATTAGAATTTTTTATGAGTTTTTCTATTTTTTATGAATTTTCTAAGATTTAATGAATTATCAAAAATAAACTTTTCTAAAAATTAACACTAAAGTTTTTCTTTTATTTTTCAAAAATACTAGATTTAAAATGAAAATTATTGCAAAAAGAACTTTAATTTTTCAACTATTTTTCTATTTTTTATGATTTACCTAAGAAAAAGAAATTACTAAAATCTATTTTAATTTCTAGAAAATACAAATTTAACTGGAAAAATATGGAAAAATGATTTATAGAAACTACAAAGGTGCAGAAATTTTATAAACCAAAAAGCCCTAATTTTAATAACCTAATTGATACCTAATTTGTCCAATTAAAACTATAAACCCTAAATTTATAAAACTATAAACTAAAATATTAAAATTATTTTACTTATTACAAAAGACAGGGTAAAAAGTGTAGGAAAGGAAAGATAAGGGTAGGCGGGTGAAGTATAGAAAATTTACACTGTAACACAAACGGGCACCCTTGAACTTTAAGAAAACTACCAAACAGACCCTATGATTATGGCTTATTTTGGCTTATTAAAATTTGAGAATCAGCAAAAACTCAAAACTACAAAGTTGTAAAACAGCTTATTCTTAACAACTTTAATAAAGACACTTTGGACTTTTGACAAAAGAATAAGCTGAAAAATAAGCAACTAGTTCACTGTTACAGAAAGTAGAGGTTTAGAGAACTTTTTGGATTTTAGCTTATTGTGAACTTAATACTTGATAAAACTTGAAACTAAAAGATGCTTGATGAAGCTTAAGATGTGTATTAAGGGATTCTAAACTATGATTAACCTGTTCTTAACAAATTTAGAAAGAAAACTAAGATGAAAGAGTGCAAAGTTTTCTAAAACAGTTTTTAGGCTCTTTTCAAATAAGCTAACAAGCTTATTATTGAACTTAAGATGCTGAAACTTTTAGGAATAAGCTACTCTAGCTATCTATACTCAACCTAGGTAGAAGGATTCCTAATTTTTCAATGGAAATGAAAAACTTAAAAGTGAAAGTTGGCAAAGACCTATGTTGAACCTTAAGTGCTGTGACTTTGCTGATGCAATTGGCTTTGCTGATGCAAATGACCTAAGCACTTTATTTGTAAGCTAACTCTCCACTTTAGAACATTCTTACTAACTCATCACATGTAAATGAATTGACACTAACACCAAATGACCTCTAGATCTGCCTTGGAATTTTTTTTAAAAACTAAAACTTTTATTATCAAAACTGCTGGTGCAGGTTCAAGGTTTTTAAACTCTAAACTTTATAAAACTAATGACTAACTTTTAAATCCTGATTGAATACTAGTTTAATAACCTAACTCAACTATTTGAGAAACTTTGACAAAGTAGAATTGATTTTAAGAGTCACTTTAGGCTTAATCCAAACACTGCTTTATGTAAGCTGTCAAACTACTTTACACCTAAAACCTTTTAGACTCTAAAACTTTGTAAAGCTTTTTATCTACTTATGCTAGAATTCATATAAAAAGATATTTAAGAAGTAAAACTATAGCTTATTAAGAGAATATGAAGTTACTCTATAAGGCTTAAACTACTAGCTATGACAGAAATGTAAATATGAAATCTAAATGAATTTTAAGATTTAGAAAACTTAGAACAATGACAACTAAAAGCTATCTAAACTAAAATGCACGGATAGACAGGTATAAGCAAACATAACTGGAAATAAGCTAAATGAAGTACTTAGGTTATTCTAACTTTTGAATTGAGAGAAATTAAACCTTATTTTTGAAGAATCTTACACTAGAGCTTTCCAGAGTAGAAGCTCAGTTGTCTCCTAGATGGCCCACCTAGCCTTCTAACCAAAATAAGCTAGAATTAGCGTTATTTTCATTTGTCTTTCAAATGAGATCACATTTCAAGTATCATATTTGAATGTAAATGAGTAAAAACTGGTAAATGAATTGCTTAAAACAGAATTTAGCTAAATTTGAGCTTATGAAAAAGTATTAAGACTCATTATGAGCTTATTTAAATGCTTATTGATGAAATCGGACTTCCAAATGTAAATCAAAAGCATAACACGCAAATACTTTTTTAATATTGGTTGACTATTACTAATTGACAAGTACAAGTTTAGAAGGAAGAGTACAAGAGCTTAAAAGCTTAATTGCTTGAAGTAAAAGAGAATTGCTTAAAAATGGAAAATTACAAAGTAAAATTTTAAAACTAAAACTACTACTGAAAAAGTGATCCCTAACACTCTATTTATAGAGGAGAGGTGAAGAGAGGGAAGGATTTCTAGAGGATTCCTTTAAATCTCATCCGTTGATTATTTGAAGTGAATTTGAGGCGTTTGATCATTTAGTGAGGTGTTTGACCAATGAGTTTGCTGCACCGTGTTGGTTTGTGCGTGGGTGAGGAGGTGTTGAAACGAGATTTATAAGAGAAAAAAAGGAGCGGGGGGTGTCGGAAAAATTTCGGGATTGGGTATGCATAAGTTTTGGCGGGAAGTTGGTGAGGCTCGTTATTTGTTGGCGAATTAACGGGGATTATTTGAAAAGTTCTGGGGATGTTGTCACTTTCCGGTCCTTGTCTTCTATCCGGCCCATTTCTAGTGTAAACAAAGTTTGAAATTGGAAACTTGGAAATCTGTTGGTTGATTTCTTCCTTTTCTTCTTTACTAAACAACTCTTCACAATTGGCAAATTAAGTCCTTGAATCTTTGAAACTCCACATAAGCCTCTAATCTTTGAACACTTGACAACTTTGGCCCCTTGACTTGTAATTTGACTCTTTGACTTTCTTTATTTCTATCTTTGACTGTGTCGGGCTGATCCGGCTGTGATTTCTGTGGTGATTTCTATGTCATACTCTAGATCTTTGTCTTTTTTCCGGTTCTTGTCGGTTTTTGATCTGTTTTGTTCTTTTTGTCTTATCCAATCCTTATACTGCACATTTGGACTATAAATAGCACACATTTTTCTATTCTTCTTGCATTTTCTTGGTTTTATTCGGCAAAATCCGGTGTAAATAGATGTACACTTAAGCAAATATCATGATGATATTACAGTGTTCAATAGAAAAGTCGTTTATAATTAAGTCAAAACTTTATTATATAGCTTAGATTCCCTATCCCCTCACTCTAGTGAGCTAGGCATGATTAAGTGAGGGGACCTTGATGCTTATTATGTTGATTATGGTGGCAATAAAGGATAATGGTTGCTTGAGTAGGCACAAAGGTCACATTAATTAAGGGTTGAATGCTTTTCTATGTCAATAGTCACAGTTTGCTACTAATATATTCAGATTTTTTGAGATAAAACCAATGTTTTGAAACCCGTTTAGATCTGACCGGTTCGACTGGTTGAACCGGTTTCGGTCAAAAAAACGGGTCAAACTGAATCGGGTTTTATATTTTCAAAACCCGGTTAGACCCGCGGGGTTTGAGGTGACCCGGGTCAACCCGGTTCTCGAGACCCGGTCGGGTTTTGGATTTTTCATTTTTTATCCAAATAATGTAAGTTAATTGTATATATATTTGCGACATAATTTTATTTTAACATGTTATTTTTGTTAGTAAATGGTTTTTAGGCTCGGTATATGAAATATTCATGATTTATACATATATTTTTTGTTGTATTATTGCAAATATTATTTTTATTATTTTGAAAACCGGGTTGACTCGGTGGTCGAATCGGTTGGACCGGTAACCCGTTGACTCGACCGAGTCGATTAGATACTCGGTTTTCAAAACATTGGATAAAACCACTGATAATTAAACAACACAAAGTTTCACACCCACTCCACAACCACAACTGGTAAATAATAAGTCATCCTCTTTCTTGTTTTCATCTTTACATTCTTTCATGTTCTCTACACACACAAATATACAAACACACATCCACACTCTCTTTCCTACATTTTTTCCATCCTTGCTAACTTGTCTGCAACCACTTCTTTAAAAGTAAGATCTTCTCTTTTTGCCCTATTTTTGTGCTTTGATTTTTTGTTCAAAAGCTCCATAAAGTTTTATATGTGATGTAGATTGTGCTTAGTGGAACTGGTCAATGATTTTTCATTGACAATGACCCTGAAAGAGGATGATCTCTAATGATCAATGATTATGCTTAGGTAACAACTAACAACTCGGAAATCTCTAATGGTGAGATGATACGCCCATGGTTAGGATAACTATGGTAGTTTATTATGTTTAGGAATGTTTGATTATTTGTCTTGTTTGACTATTTGTTTAGAAATGTCTTTGAGTCGTGTTAGGAAAGTGTCAAAAGTCAAAGTTAAAGGTCAAAAGTCATAATAGCTATAATAGGTCTATGGCTCATTTAGCTATTAGGGTTTTATCCTACTTTGTCTTATAAATACTCGTTGTACTCTTTTAGTTAATCAATCAATCAAGCTAACGATCAATAATTCTCTCATTTTTCTCTCTATTTTCTTATGGAGCTCGCACACGCTAAAAGTAGTGCCCTATCCTGATACAACCCCTAACAGGGTCGTATCAATTGGTGCTTTCATTGAGAGTCCTCTTTGATAGGGCTACTAAATTAGGGTTCCAATAAAAAAAAGTCACTGTTCATCGATTGTATTCACTGAGTACTGTTCATCGATACTATTCACATGTACTGTTCATTGGTATTGTTCATCGGTACACTTCATCGGTACTATTCATCAGTAAAAAAAATTATTGTTCTTTCATTGCACTCATAGATGAAAACATGGTTTGTTTGTGGCTTAAAGATCATCAAGATCCGATAGAAAAGCTGGCGTAACAACAGGCCGCGGCTTTCCATGCTCTGTTTGATACATTACGAACCGAGTTACAAGCAACTCGCGGGCTACTACAAAATTGGCAGGGGCTGGGGGTGATCAAGGTGCGTTATTACCGCGATATATGCGGTTAGACGTTCCCAAATTTTCAAGAGTCGATCCAGAAAGTTGGATCTTTGCCATTAATGAATACTTCTCATTGCTTAATACTCCCGCTGATCAACGTTTGCAGATTGTGGGTTTTAACTTGGAAGGTGCGGCTGCGGAATGGTTCTGTTAATACAAATAATGTCTAAAAACGTTATTTATATTTTTCGACCTCTCTACGTTTCGAAGATGACAAAATGTAAAAACGTTTACGATAAAAATAAACGTTTACATGTTATTAATCGTAAACTTCCATTTCTACGTAAATCATCTAAGATATGTACAACCAAATCATTAAACATGATTAGTGATTAAAAAAATATTTTTTCTTAACCCCATTACATTTCTACAAAAGAATTTTTACAAAAATAAAAATATACAAAATATTTTTATTAATAAAAGAATTTTTTTACTTAAATATAAAAATCCAAATATGGTTTTCCCCTCAAAATGGAAGCTTCTACACCAGATTTAACCTTCCTCACTAAAATACAAAAATGGGAGCGTCAGTCTAGTGGCGGCCCCCTGATAGGCTGGGCGGCCCCCAAATATATCTAGGACCGCCGGGACCGCCACCAGGAGACATTGGGATTTCCTGGCTATAAATATTGCACTATTCTCAGCAGAAAAACATACCTCTTTGCACGAATTTTTCCGTTATCTTTCTCTCTCTAAATACTTTCTTTCTCTCATTAAATCTCTTGATCACTAACATTGTCTAATCTTGTTTTAAGTGATCCATCTCATCTTCTTCATTCTTCCATCAAGTGCAAGAGAAGAACACTCGTATTCGCCAAGAAACGAAGTGATATAAATTAATGATTTCACCTCTCTTCTTCTAAGATCCAAATCTCTATTTTGATTATCTTATGTGATTGTGTAAATCAGATAGTGTATAAATTCGATAGTGTAGATCTTGTGATTGAGTAGTGTTTGTGAAGTGGTAGATTGGTTCTAGCTAAGATTAGGACTCGACCTTTAGCTTAGTGTCGGAAAATAACGTAAGCGACGTGTAAACGGTTTTCTCCGCCTAAAGGGAGCTTTTTGACATAGTGAAATCTCAAGTCGGATACTCGGGGAGTGGAGTAGGGAGAAGAGGAGCTTCATAGCCGAACCACTATAAATCTTGGTGTCTTGGTTTAATCGTTCTTTACCTTATCTCTTTATATTGTTTGTGTTTCTCATTTATTGTTTGTATCGTTATTACAAGTAGATAGTTATCTTGATTGGTTCATATTGTTGATTGATTAAACATATACTCGAATATAACAATTTTATAAGCAAAGTTTTTTAAAACACAAATTAACCGGTAAACAATTTAACTCTTCCCCTCCCCCTTTCTAGTTTCCATAATTAGTATCAGGAGCCAAGATCACTCAAGATTTTAAAAATATATTGTATTTTAAATCTTGGATCGATCTATGGATTCTGACAAATATCTAGAAGGGCAATCTATGCAAAGACCATCACTTTTCGAAAGCAATAGTTTTATTTATTGGCAAAATAGATTTGAAACGTATGTAAAATTAAAAGATCTTGATCTTTGGCATGTTATTACTAATGGTGATTCTTAACCCATTGAACAAAATCTGGAAACCAAACTAGATGAGGTTATCCCTTTTGAAAAACAAACCGATGATCTTAAAAGAAGGCTTGTTGATTCGATCTAAATAGTCTATATATATATATATATATATATATATAGATATATATATATATATATATATATATATATATCCTAAATATCTCAAATTAATTATAGTATAGAGAGTATCCCGTTTGATGTAAAAATTGCTTGAGGACAAACAATATTTTATCTCCTGGATGTCGTATCCCGACAAGAGTTGAATTTGAAGTCCGCAAAGGTATTTTGTTTGATGCTCGAATATCAAATATTTTGAATTTTGATTTTAATTCGACTAACGCAAAAGCAAATAAAGATAAGCTAAATTAACAATTAAATCAATTAAGAAATTTAAGCATAAAACATTAACGAGAGTTAAAACGCGACTAATTAACCAAATAACACAAATTTAAAACCTAAAAATTCAAAATGCTAAATTTTAAATTTAGAATAAGCCCTATAAGCCCTTCCAGATCTGGCTTATCTTCCAAATGGCTTATTCAAGAATTTAAGGTAATTTGAGGTGTATGCTTATTCAGTTTAAGCTTTAGGTAAGCTAAACTGATTAAGCATTAGCTTATATAGTAATGAGCTTATTTTGAGCTTATTAAGTCATATTTAAACACATCAAACTGAATTTTCATAAAAGTAAATCATAAATTTAGAACACAAAATTAATGAAACATGAATTTTATTAATAATAAAAGAGATTACAAGGCTTTTAAAGAGAGAATTACATTCAAATGAGACAATAAGCTAAAAAAACTATACTAATAAGCTACTAAAATTACTATAAGCTAGATGCCTTCTATTGTGTGATCTCCCTTCTATTTATAATGGATGAAGGAAGGTTCTAGCCTTTCAGGAGCATCCAAAACCCTTTAATATTGGCCCTTGATTAGTATCCAATCATCAATCCTATCTTTTCACCCGTTGGATTGCAAACACGTCCTTTCCACCAATCAAATCACATGGGATTGCCAGCGTGGCTAAGAGGGTGTGTCAGATGTGTCAGGCTCTCCTTCTAGAAGCATATGAGTGGGGGTGGAGGGTGAAATCAATTTACCTTATGTTCGTTGTAAAAGAGAGGGAAAGAGATAGTGAACAGTAGTAATGACCGGGTGTTTGACCCGTGTTTATAACACTTTGGACCAGGTTATGGGCTTTGACTTTGTTCACTTGGGCCAAATTGGGTTTAAATGGTAAATGGATTTGGACTTGGATTATTGATACAAGGTTTATAAAAAGGGCTTATGTTTGTTTAGTATTAATCTTAATGTGCTGACCCGGCTCATCAAATGGGTTCGGGTTGGTCCATTTAAAGATGTATACGCCTTCAGCTTCGATTTCTTGCACTCTTTCCATTCTCATGCTCGATTTTGTCCGTTTTGCTTCGTTTTTGTCCATTTTTGACATATCCGTTACCTGCACAATGCATTTGACAAAACACACATATACAATGTATTTTACATGCATTTTTGATCTTTTAAGCTCATTTTAATAAAGTAAAATGATATGTGATTAAGAACATATCAAAAATCCCTCATATTAAGCTACTGTCGTGTCCTCACGCAATGATATAAATACACGCTTAAAACCAAAAATTCCAATCCCCCTAAATAAATCACCTCGAAAAGTAGCTAAGTGCTCATCTAAGGGGATTAAGAAATCACTAGTTTTAAAAGGCCCCCGTTTTACTATTTTTATAAATATACAAACACTTATTCTCATTTTTTTATATATATCATAACTTTAAGGATAACGGAACAAGAAACACTAAAAGGATAAATTCATCATCCTTGATTTTTCACCCGCCCCAAACCAAGCTTAAAAACAAAATCATTGTTAAATACAAGTTAAGATGCTAACACTACTCATAAATGCTAATTGTGTATGCATAGCTACTTTACGCTCCCTTATTCCTAAGTCCTCTAAGGATTTTATTCTTATTATTAGCGACAAATAAATTAAATTCTTATTCATATAAAGTAAACCCGGTTTAGACCACAATTAGTTTGAAATCCTTTCCTAAAGAGACGATATGGTGAGAATAAGGTCCACATTAAGGTTCTAATTTCGCATGATTTAGGGGTTATCCTTTTTATTTCATCCGAAACAACTCAACTACGAGTCCAGAGACGGAGGCTTTATTTAGATAACCCCGGAGTTGAAATTTGGCTTTATTATTATTATTATTGCAACATTATTAAACCTCGGTCCTTTAAACAACTGCCACATCGGTATGCGAGCCGACCATGGTCCAGGAGTCTTATTTCGACCTCGGTGATTTCCTCGACCTTTTTGAAGGCTACAACATCGGCAGCGAACCGACCAGATGCAGCAAACTTTTATCAGTCTCGGATTATTATTACTATGTGCCTTATTTTGAAGACTGCCACATCGGCAGCGAACCGACCAGAGACAGTAAACCTTTATCAGCCCACAGTTTTTATTCTTATTATTACCTCCACCCTTTAAACGACTGTCACATCGGTATGCGAGCCGACCATGATCCAGAAGTCTTATTTCGGCTTTGGTTTATTACATTATTATTATTATTATAGCCAAATTTCAAGTCCTGTGGTCTTTTAACTACCTAGACAACGGTAGCGAGCCGTCAAGAATCGGTAGCCTATTTCCCCACAACACTGACAAAACCTCAATGTGTACCTTACTTTCAACAGAAGGAATCTCTACGAAATGATTTAAACTAAGAATTGCAAAAAACTAAAGTAACTTTATTTGTTCACAATTATATAACGTTTATTAAGCTGATGGGAGCAAAAAGCCACAATTAACCTCTATGAGCTCTAAATAGTTCCAGCTACTCCATGTTTAGCATTTAGCTTATATAAAACTCTATTATTTTTTGTTCTTCGCAAATTTGAAATCTTTAATAAAAATATCCGCGAATGCTTAGTCTAATAAAACAAGCTTTGCATATTTAAAGTCTATTATGGAAACTTACAAACTCTTGGCTTTTTTAAGCTAGAACTCGCATTTTAAAGCTTCTTGTATAAAAGACTAGCAAAAGCTTAAATTTATATAAGTTAAGGGGCAAGCTAGAGCGTAACGTGCTCGATCAAGTCAAAATTTATGCTCAAAAAGACAAAACTACTTGTCAAAACACTTATTCTATTTTTGAAAATTTTGAAATTTTAGCCTAAAATCACATATTTTTGCTATTTTTGTAGCAAAACGGGGTTACGTGAAGACAAGGAAAATGCAAGTAAGATCGAATCGAAAGATCCCCCCTCTCATACTAGAACTACACATTCTCCTCAATGTGAGACTATCACCCCCATACTAATTTCAAGGCATAATCCTAATATTAAGGGGTCTCTATGCAAATCTAAAGCCGTTTATTAATTATGCTAATAGATAAACGTGAATATTAAGAATCTAGGACATCGATTTCCCTATCTAAGCATGCTAAGGATGGAAATCGAGTGATTGATGGACAAAACCATGAGCACGGAGTCTTCACAATCCAAGGCCACTCCTGGACTTAAAACATCAAACACGGAAACACGAGAAGTTTATAAAAGGCGAGGCCGCCTCACATCAAACTTATTCATAATTAGTATACTAATATACTTATTACCAAGGTAAGCATTGGTTGCCAACCCACGAAGCGCTTGTTTTTGTTACCGAGTCACAGCACTGACCTTCAACCCGAATTTTAGTGATCCATGGAGGAAAGTTTGGAGCTCGGGACAAACCATCCGGTGGTATGTCCCCTCCAAATGGGTTTAAGTACTATGACCGCTTCACATTTGAAGTTTTGGTCCATGTCGGTTTGGAGATAACTCACCGGTTCTCACTAAAGGGAAAACATTCGAGCACGGTGAACGGTCGGGTCAACGGGTGTTGACGCTTTCTCGAGAAAAATCTTTAATCGAGAATTGAAGCGAAGAACTCAAGAATCACCACGTTAAGAAGCGATTCTTAATCTTGGAGTCAGTAATTCTTTCTTTTGTTTTCCTCTTTGTAGATTGAAGCCGTTTTCGTAAGGCTTGATCCCGGAGTTTCATTTATTCAATATTTACTTTCCGGTGATCACCCGCGGTCTTAAGGTCAAAATTACAATGCTTTAAGGCCCAATAGGCCTTGTGTTCAAGTTTGATAGGAAGATGGCAAGCCTTTTCATACACAAGCTTAGAAGGAGTGCACCCGATGGGTGTCTTAAATGCGGTACGGAAGGCCCATAATGCATCATCTAACTTATCGAACCATGAAGCTCTATTTTCACCTACGGTCCTTTCTAAAATACTTTTCAAACCATGATTTGAAACCTCCACTTGTCCACTAGTTTATGGATGATACGCGGTAGAAAGAAAATGAGTAACTCCATACTTAAGCATGACCTTTGCAAATTGGTCATTGCAAAAATGAGTATCGCGATCACTAATTATAGCACGAGGAGTTCCAAATCGGGCTAAAAGAGATTTCAAGAATTTAACGACAACTCGGGCATCATTAGTGGAGAGTGCTTTTGCCTCAACCTATTTAGACAAGTAGTCAACGGTCACGAGAATGTACTTGTCCCCTCGAGAAGACGGGAATGGTCCCGTAAAATCGATGCCCCACACACCAAAGATCTTGCATACTTGAATTGCATTTTGAGGCATTTTGTCTTTTTGCGAGATTTTGCCTTGACGTTGACATGAGTCGCATGACTTCACCATGTCATGGGCATCACGGTAAATTGTCGGCCAATATAAACCATAATCAAAGACTTTCTTAGCGGTGTAGTTCGCACCATGATGTCCCTCGGTGGGTCCATTATGGCAAGCCGTGAGGATATCAACGGCTTCTTGGCCGTAAACACATCATCTAATCACTTGATCCGCATAAATCTTAAACAAGTAGGGGTCATCCCAAAAATAATGCTTAACGTCCTTAAAGAATTTCTTCTTTTGTTGGGACGACATCCCTTTCACAACAAAATTTCCCGCATGGTAATTTGCAATGTCGGCAAACCATGGGGTACTAGAATCACCATGAAAAGTTATCATTCTGATGGACTCGAGAGGAAATGTTTCGGTAATTTCCTTTTTCTCGAGATCACCTTGATGAGGATTTTCTAATCTTAATAAATGGTCGGCCGCGAGATTTTCCGCTCCTTTTTTATCACGAATAATGACATCAAATTCTTGGAGTAGGAGAATCCACCAGAGCAATCTCGGCTTAGCATCTTGCTGAGCAAGAAGATACTTTAAAGCCGAGTGGTCCGTATACATTATGGTCTTTGATAAGACTAAGTAAGGTCGGAATTTCTCGAAAGCATACACCACGGCTAATAACTCTTTTTCTGTAGTAGTGTAATGTGCTTGAGCATCTGTCATGGTCTTACTTACATAGTGTATAGGCTGAAAATGTTTGGTCCTTCGTTGCCCCAAGACTGCACCTACCGCATAATCACTAGCGTCGTACATAATTTCAAATGATAGGTCTCAATCGGGGGCAACTAAAATCGGAGCTTCGGTTAACTTTTTCTTAAGTATATTAAATGCTTCAATACATTCTTTCGAGAAAATAAACGGAGTTTCTTTTTTGAGAAGATGGGTCATCGGCCGGGCAACCGACGATAGAACCCGACGTGGCCTAAAAAACTTTGAACGCCTTTGACGGAAGTCGAATGAGGGAGTTTAGCTATAGCATCAACTTTAGCTCTATTGACCTCAATCTCGGACTTAGAAATTTTGTGGCCGAGGACAATGCCCTCTTTAACCATGAAATGGCACTTCTCCTAATTTAGAACTAAGTTGGTATCTTCGCACCGTTTTAGCATTTTGTCTAGATGGGAAAGGCAAGACGAGAAAGAATCCCCAAAGACTAAGAAATCATCCATAAAGACCTCCATTGTTTCCTCGATCATGTCACGGAAAAGGGCCATCATGCACCTTTGGAACGTGCCCGGAGCATTACATAAGCCGAAAGGCATACGTCGGTAGGCAAACGTCCCATAAGGGCAAGTGAAGGTGGTCTTCTCTTGGTCGATAGGAATTTGAAAATATCCAGAAAATCCATCTAAAAAGAAATAATATTCGTTCCCTGCTAAACGTTCTAGCATTTGGTCCATGAAAGGAAACGGGAAATGGTCTTTACGAGTGGCATCATTAAGCTTTCGGTAATCAATACAAACTCGCCATCCCGTAACTAACCTAGTGGGTATTAATTCATTATCTTCGTTTTCAACTACGGTCATGCCACCCTTTTTAGGCACACAATGAACGGGACTCACCCACGGACTATCAGAGATAGGGTAAATCAATCCGGCATCAAGGAGTTTGATAACTTCCTTTTTGATAACCTCATGAATTTTCGGATTCACCCTTCTTTGATGTTGAACCGCCGGTTTGAAGTCGTCTTCCATTAAGATCTTGTGAGTACAAAAACTAGGGTCGATACCCTTAATGTCGGAAATTTTCCATGCGATGGCCCATTTGTGTGACTTAAGAACCTTTTCAAGGGTGGCTTTTTCTTCTTCTTTTAACTCTTTAGAAATTATGACGGGTAATTTATCGGTTCCTTCTAAAAATGCATATTCTAAATGAGAAGGTAAATCCTTAAGCTCGAGTTCCGGTGGTTCTTCGATTGAAGGCTTCGTCATAGTAACATCAACTTGCTTAAGGTCGTCATTCTTCATTAGAGGGAGATTTGGAGACGGGTCTTCATTTAATAACTTTTCAAGTAGACGAATGTATCCTTCCGGATCAAAATTGGCATCATCAATTCTCGGTGGAATTGAATCATTTGAAAGACAAGCTTCGATTTCTTACAAAACGAAGTCACCTCCTTCAAAAGGAGTGAATGGGGGGAACGAAGAAGCGATGATAGGATCCGAAGGAGTGGGATTGCCACTTGTTGAACTATTCGAAAATTCGAGCACCTCTTGAGCATACTCCTCGCAAGCAACGTCTATGACATTGACTTGATGAACCGTTTCATCATAATAATTGCGGGAGTATCTCGAAGTGTGCCCGACTTTAAACGTAATGGCTTCATCATTGACTCGAAGAGTTAATTCTTCACCGTGTACATCGATTAATGCTCGTGCCGTCCTCAAGAAAGGCCTCTCGAGAATGAGGGGAACCTGAGGATCGACATCATAATCAACTACAACGAAGTCGGCCGGAAAATGAAAATTTCCTACTTTCACAAATACATCTTCGGCAACACCAACCGGATAAGTAACCGATCGGTTTGCGAGCTTGAGAGTCATGCGAGTCGGGGTAAGTTCCGGAGCGAGAAAGCTTCTTTCCAGGTACGTAAGAGAGGCAGTAAGTTGATGCTAGTAGCCATGGGTGGGATGGGGTCCAAGATCGGCTAAGCTAAGCACTTATCTAGCACAGAAAAATCACAAAGGAATGAGAAACTTGTCTTGGTCTCCCAAGTTTCTTCTGGCAAACTTTTTAAGGAGCACGCCAGAACAAAATCTTATGTTAACATATTAAATTTGCGAATATCAAATAATTTTACTCCCTTATTGACAAATAGAGACTCCTATAAACGTAGAAGCGAACTTAAGCATATGAAGAAGAGCTTCCGCAAAGCTAAGGTCGAAATGTAATCTTTGAAAGATTTGGAGGAACTTCAACATTTGATTATTAGCTATCTCTCAGAGCTTTTGGTCGTTAAGCCTTGAAGGATAAGGAATCGACAGTTTAGGATTAGGATTTGGAGCAACATCGGGTTCTCGAATTGGAACTTGGACAACCAAAGGTTGGACGTGTGCGGTACTTCCTAAAGATATTGTAGTTGAAACGCTTGTCCTTTGCGCCCATTGGTTCACGTTCCGCTTTCCCTTCGGAAGATAGAAGAATGTAGGTGAAATCATAGAGTCCATCATAAGAAGCACACCACTTCGGTAGTAATAGCTTTCAAGTTAACCTCTCGTTTTAGGCTACGAATCGACTAGGAAAGAACCGAGCCCGAGGGACCTTATTGCCTCTGAATCGTAAGCTTTAGTTAACATAATCCAATCGAGATAGTTTTGAGTTTTGGTAGCATCTATTGGTTTTTTGCTCAATAGAGGAAAATTGACATTTTGTAAAATAAGATTATGAGAAGTTCATTCCCTAAATTCAGACATCATATTACTCATTTGAGTTTGCATAGCTCTCAAAGTAGCTTTATTACTTTTTATGTAGTTCGATAACTCATTCGAAGGTCCAACTTGAGTTTGATTAAGCGAAGCTTGATAATTTTGATTTCCTTGATTGAAGTTTTGCCCTCTTTGTTGATTGAATCCTTGATTGTTCGGAGCTTGATAATTTCCTTGATTTTGATTATACCAATTCTGATTGTAGTTTTTTGAGCTGATCAGTACATTCCGGTAGGAGGAAAACGCGGGTGGAACCCCATTTGGTTGCTAGCATGATAATTCGGGTCTCCTTGAGGACAGTATCTGTTACCTCCTTGATTGTAGGTCCCTACGACTGCACAAGCATCAAAAGTGTTGCCACCAGTGGCAAGACACTTATAGTAGGGATGTGGTCCACCACAAGTCATACAAGTCTTTTCTATGGCTTTAACGGGAGCTGGTGAAGGGGTCTTGTTTTGAAGAAGAATAGCCTTAACGGCATCAGTAAGAGCGGTAATCTCCAGTAAATAAGCGGGAGTAGAAGAAGTAGTAGTAGCACTCATCTTTAAAACAACCGGTTTGTTTCATGAAGAACGAACTTTTGTGACTAATCTCAAAAAATAGTCAAAGCAATCTCCGAAGGATTAAACTGTAAAAAAGATTACCACCAGCGGCTGCATTTAGAGAATCTTGATCGGATTGTATCAACGCATTGTAAAATGTGTCGATTTGATGCAATTATGAAAAACCGTGGTGTGGGTATTTACGAAGGAGATCTTTAAAACGGTCTCATGCCTCACTAAACGTTTCATCAAACCTCTACTGAAAATTTGTAATATCATTCTTGAGATTCGTATACTTACTTATCTTCGAAAGAGGAAAGAAATAATTATCACAGAACTTGGAAACGCCAGGAGAGTATATCGTTTCCCATTGTAATGGAATATGTCCCGTGAGATGTGTGGTTTCTTATCAAGCCAAATCCGCTGGCGTGCCGCCCCGCACGAAGAGGAAAAACTATGTGTGGGCACAGAGTTTTCGGCGGACATGGAGCAGTCCTCAACATAGACTAGCATCAATGTGGGTAAGCAATCATGAGAGAGAAACAACATAGAATGTAACTTGTAAAAAAAAAACCAAGTCGAGATAAGCGACCAGGTGTGGAACATTACGCCAGCTGAACACACGAAACCATGCAAGTTATACGGGCCGCATCGAAGATTAACTCCGTAGAAGCGTAATGAAAAAGACCCAACCGGCCGAAAACCCACGGCCCTACTTCTAAGGTAATGGAGACAGTCAGCCAAATACGATACAAGCACTAATAGGGCAGCTTTGCCACTGAACAATATGTCATTCTTAGCGAGGCCTGGTTGTTTCGGAGCGAATGCAACGCTCACACATAAGGAACGAAGTTGAGTGGCGATGTGGTGGATTTGGGTACGTGCTGGACTTGTTAGTTGGGGGGGTATTTGGCGGCCGACGTCTGACGGGGGAGGTGGGATACTGTGTTATCTTTGGTGGATTGTGAGGGCGAGGTTGTGGGGAGTGGGGTTCTTTTTTGTGTGATTTTGGTTTTGTTTATTTGGTAGGAGAGCCTTAGGGGAGGCTTGGGTGTTCGAAAAACGGAATTTGGATTGCTATTGGGACATGGATGCCGCCGTTTTGGGGTTGCGCCCTGGGGGCTTTGTGCGCAGCCAATTCCCGTGCGGCCCCTTCCCCTCCTCTCCTAGTGCGTTTGACTATTATTTTTTCCCTCTTCTCCTTCAACTTTGTTTAGGGTTTTCTACGTATTTTTGTTTGGGCTTTTACGTCTGGCGAGCTATTAGATTAAGAGTTTTTCCGTCCATCTAATAATTAGTGTTTTTTGCTGCTCCTAAATGTTTCTGCCTAATCCCTTGCATGTCCTATGTACTAATCTTCAGTGTGGACAATAAATGATGTCTCTACCATTCTGAGTATAGCCCCAGGGTGCGCATCTTACCAACAATATCTTTTCTGGGTCCTGTAAGACCCTACCAACTCTCCTTGATCCTCTTTCTGTGTATTTTCTTGTTTGTTTTCTTTCTTTCTTTCTTGTTTTTCCCCTTTCTCTGCTTTTCATTTTATCGTCCAAACAAAATATCTTCCAGCCAGAATTCTCCCAACGCGAATCAAACCACGACCGAACCCTATCACATTCCCGCACCTCACAGACAACTCCGTAAGTTAAGGTAGCCCTCTTCTACCACGCCCTCCAACACCCCTCCCTTACTGTGACCCCAACAGCAAAGAAAAGAAAAAAAAAAAGAAGTAAACGGAAATTAGAACCTAAGAAAAAAATAAAAAATAACACAAGAAAAAACAAAAGAAGAAAAACAAAAAAACAAAACAACACAAAAAAAATGCAGAAACCAAGCAACCTCCGCCCGCCACCCCGCTCTCCCCCCTCACGGCCTCTCGCATCTGCCTCCCGCCTAGCACCCCCTACCGCCCTCTCACGTCCCCACCCGCTCCTCCTGCCACCCCCCCCCACCCTCGATCGCGCCAGACCCCCCTCTATCCTTCATACTACCCATCCCCGGCGACCCCCCCCCCCCCCCCCCCCCCCCCTTCATCGCCCCGCCCTCCCATCCCTTGTCCAGCCACTTCCCCTCACCCCCCCCCCCCCCCACCCCCCCCCATGGAAATCGCCTTTACTGCCCCCTCCCCTACCTCCCCCCTCCTTCCCCCTATCCCCATCTCCGCGCCCACTACCCCCACCCCACTCCCTCCCCTGCGTCCCCCCCGCCCCTATGCCTCGTAGCTACACTCCCCCCTTCCCACCACCCCCCTCTACCGACCGCCACCCCCGCCGGCCTCGCCCCCCCCTATCGCCTCCCTCCATTCCCCGACCCCCCCCCCCCACCACATCTGCCCGCGTACACCCACCCGCGCCTCCCCCCACCCCCCACCAAACTACCCACCCCACCCCCCCCGACGCCAATCACACCGCAGCTCCCCGCATACCCCCTCCCTCCACGTGCCCTCCCCCCCCTTACCCCCCCTTCGCACCCCCGCCCACACAAACGAGACCCACCCCCCCCCAAAAAATCCAGAAACCCCAAAGCACCGCCGCCGCACCCAACCCCACCCCAACTTACACAACACCAATAACAAACATTCAACCCACCCACCTCCAACAACAACATACAAGAAACCAAAACGCCCCCGCCTCCCCCCCATAAAAAATACATCACGAAATCAAACCAAAACCCCCACAAGACCCCCCACCAAACAACCAATACCCCCCCACCCCACAAAAAAGATAAAAACCGAAAAGTGTCAGAAAAAAAAACCAAAACAAATAAAACCGCAATAAACCCATGATAAAATTAACAACAAACACCACTGAATACGACCCCTTTACAAACATCACTGGTTTAAAAATGATTGAGACACTCACCCCCCCACCAAGCAAAAACTCTAAAACCAAAGTAGGTCCCCCCCCCCACCAAAAAAAAAGAAAGAAGTTAATAAAACTCAAATGTCACCGCGCAAACTATGCATCAATAATATTATAACATTCCTCAATTGAAATACGTGTGATGGAATTAACTTTTAGAACCACTTGATTCAAAAAAGATAAAACAAAAAAACGCATGTGCAGGTGTGAAACACTGACGTGAATTCAAAAAACAAAAAAAAACCACAAAGCCACAAAAACCCCCCCCTAAAAACAAACCCTTGCCCCGTCCGCCAACAGAACAAACAAGAAACACCAAAAAAAATATATAACTGTTCACCCCAAAAAAACAACCTGTACTAAAAAGAACATACCAAAAGAAATACATAAAGATAAAAAAAAATAAAGAACACAATAATACCCAGACAAAAAAAAAATAAAATAAATTATCTTAACAATTAGGACAATGTCTAAAAACCCGTGAGTTTTATCAAATCAGTATGAAATAACCATCTGTAAAACGAAAAAAAAGAAACAAAATTATACTAATATCCCAAACAAATTAATTTGGAAACAAAATACCCACCCAAATGATCAAGAACAATTTCATACCTCCGAACAAAAAAATTTCACAAACACCCGCCCCCCTCCAAACGTTCCAACCCCACCACTTCTCTTTATTACACTTTACCCTCTCGTGCCCCCTTATTCCTTCCGTTATTTTCTTTTTGTTTAAGTGTTGGCGTGCTTATTGTGTTCACACACCCAGCACCACAGTGTGCCCGACAACATAAAGAAAAAAACCGCTATTAGTGAACGCCGAATAATAGCTGACACGCGCCCCCCTGAATATAAACTACGCCTCAGCTCTCAACCCACCTCAAAACCCCCCTAAAACCACGATCACTTAAAAAAAAAACTCCCCGCGCCCCGACTCATAATATATTCTAGCGACGAACCCAACGGTGTGATAATAACATATACGCACCTAGGGGACAAACCTGATCAAACAGCACCCCACTTGATCCTCCAAATGTGTAAAATATGGATACTGGCCCCAACGTCTCATCTCAACCACAAAACCCAGCGCAACAACTAGCCAGCAGCGGAGGAAAAAAAAAAAAACTGAACAATGTATAACTACGCGTGGTGAAAGAAAGAGAAAAGAACAAATGAAGAATAGAGCACCACCCAATCTAAAATAGGTAACCCCTGCTAAACGATTACAATAAATCACCCAAACCCCCAAAGAAAACACCCCACCGTAAAGGCTAAATCACACATAAAAGAAAAAACCTCCCCGCCCACCCAAACAAAAATTGTACAAGTGGTAAATTCTGATTCAAACCTGAAACTCACTCCCCCTTCAACGAGCATAAAAAAAACCCCCCCCCCAAAAACCAGGTCCTCACCCCGAATGACTTGCAACCATAACCATTATCTCTCCAGCCGCGCCCACCTCCAAAAAATCTGGGCGGAGGAACATGCAAATTATGCAAAAACCCCCCCCTGTCAACTAATCCTAACAAATGTCAATGGATACCTTCTTGATTCCTGCCGAACATTTGACATGTCCCCGAAGGGGCGATATGCCCCCCGATAGGTCAGTCCTGCCCATATGCCCTCTAAGTCCCCCCCCTGTCAGGGAGACTGGTTGCGCGGGACACCTACAGCCCCCCTACGCGTCTGTCTCTGTCTCTCCCTCCCTCTAAAACCCACCCTACAACCAATCGTTAATGCAGGAGATTACGTTCTGTACACCACCCACCATAAACCACACATAAAGTATAGAATAAACTCAAAGTAGATCTTCTAAAAGCAATTATGAAAACACGTTACTTATTAGTTAGTTTTTTAATATTATGGTACTATGCAAACAATAAGTAACCTACTAAAACGGTGTACGAGACACAACAATAAAACCCCAAAAAACACAACTCCCAACCACACATAAATAAATAAATAAAAAAACAGTAAAACAAACAAAGAACCAAATCGACCCACAAAAATCACATGTAAACAATTATAAACCCACCATAAAAAAAAAAAACTATAACCATCATGGTGAAGGTGAATCATCAATACAAATGCAACAACATCAAACTCAACTGCGATAAACGAAAACAACTTCTCCGGCAACGACGCCAAAAAATTTGATTCTTCTTCAATTAAATATACAGTGTAACAATAATCAATATATAATATAATATCAAGAAAAAACGATAAATATATATAGAAGAAGAAGCAACACTTGCGACTTTTCTTGTCACAACTATGCATCATATGTTCAATAGTAATAATAACTAATTACTAATAAAATATAATTGCCTAAAAGTATTGATTAGAAAATAACCCTGCGAAAGGATAAAGTTTCAAATCAATTCCCAGTATCATTTTCCCCCAACGAAGTGTGAAGATTGAAATCTTGTTTCGGTTCGTGATCGGGTGCTTGAATAAACGATATTTTGGGTTTTGGAATCTAAATCTAATAATGCAAAGGAAAAGCACATAAAGGCACGCTAGTCTAAAAATTAAGGCAATATAAAAACCTAATGACATTTAAAACAATTAAAAACTTATTAATAACTAAAATTTACTAACTAATTAACTATAAATTACAAATTAAAACTCTAAAAACTCAAAATGCAAATATTCATATCATCTATCCTAAACAAAATGGTAATAAAACTTTTTTTAAAACACAGAATTTTATTTAAAAAGTTTTTTAAAAAGCTAATTAAGAACTAAATTTTAAAAAAATCTTAATTTTATCGTACAAGCCCCAGTTATTTTCATAAGCGGTTATGGTCCCCATATCAGCCCTTTACAAATTCTGGCTTTATATCTTCCCCAATTTAAATGTGCATGCTTTATAAGTTGAGATTAATATAAGTGACTTGAAAGAATTTTTAAGGCTTAAATATTCCAGTAAGCCTTAAACCAAGCTTAACTGAATAATAATTAGCTTATTATGTAAATAAGGAGCGTATATGAGCGTTCTTTAAATAAAATCCAAATACATATTATATAATAAATTGGCATAAAAGTAAAAATGCATAAACTCAACACAATTAAAGGAAACTAAATTTTATTGATGATAAAAGAGATTACAACCTTTTGAACTGAAAATTACATTCAAAGGACAATAAGCTGAAAAATGAGCTAAAGCTACACTCAAAAGCTAGATAAAAAACTACATATCCTCTCTGTGTGAAATCCTCTCTCTATTTATAGTTGGCAAGAGATGATTCTAGACCTTGAGGAGCATCCTTAAGCTTCAATCCAGAAGCCCTATCAATCAATAACAGATACTCAACCATCCATTTTGAGCCTGGAACACTCTCCACGTATTCTCCACCTAATGAAGTGCTTAATAAATGCCAAAACGTGGCCTGGGTATGATGTCAGAGGCTTGCCAGATGTTACTTCCCCTAGAGAGGGAGAGTACGTAGGTGGATTGGTAATTTTATTTTACTTGTTTTAATTAGTTACAGGGGAACAGAATGAAAGGGGTGGGTGAACAGTTAACAAAAGGGCTCTTTTTTTTATGACTTTTGATACCGCTTTGAATTTGGGTTTTGTCTGGGCTTGACTACTTTTTTCCATTTAGATATTCGATTGGATTTGAATATTTAATAGGCTAAGGTTTATATACTTCAAGTATTAATGGGCTGACTTGGCCCATTAAACGGGTCATGGGTTGGCCCATTAAAAATGAATACGCCGTCGGCTTCGTTTTCTTACGCTCTTTCAATCTCGTGCTTGGTTTTGTCCTATTTGGCTTTATTTTTTTTGTCTTTTAGTGGATATCCGTTACTTGCACAATACCATTAACAAAACACACATATACAATGTATTTTTGGTCATTTAAGCTCGTTTTTATAAAGAAAAGTGATATGTGATTAAACACATATCAGTGTTATTTATTAATGTTCATGTATATGCGTCAATTGATCTTATGGAAGATCTTTTGCACTAAGTTGAGAAATTGCTTTTGCATTGCATATAGATATAGATCACTATGTTTACAAATGTTATATCAACATTTTGTAAATCCTATAATTTATGTTAACCCACTTAGGATTGAGAGCTAAGCAAGTTTGTCAAATCTTTTGAATAATATTGTATTGCACGATTATCGTACTACTACTTTAACTGATAAAATGCGTCACCACTATATATTCAACACTTCCATTTTATCAAAGTCTCAACAAAGTCTCTAGATCATGTCATCCCATTATCTTGTTTAAACATAGGTTGTCTAGACAAGAGAAAAGATCATAATAACACATTAGTATGTAATAAAAGGAAAATGTGTTTTGAACTTAGTTTGTGCTTGCATTAGTCTAATTCACAATCACAACTAATAAATATTTGGATTAAAATGAACATAGAATTTCTTGTAATTCTAAATTTGAAAGATTAACTTTCTTGATAAGAAAACACTTTCATTTTGAAGTTTTATCTTCGAATAAATTTTCACATTAACATTAACTTGAAATGAAAATATTCACTCTAGTCAAAAGCTTGAAAATATTATATAAACATGTAGTAGTTTCGAAAAAAATTCATAATGCTTAAAAATGACTAAGATAATTTTGTGTACTCTTTAGAAGTCAAAATCTAAGCATATTGTGCACAACAATTGATAAGTTTTTCTCACATGTAAAATATACGACAATACCAAAGAAACAAGTAAACTCATCATTTTAAATGATCTCACACTTAAGACTAGTCTTAGGCTTAATGGAACACATTAGGAAAATCTTTTGTTTTCTTTTAAAAGAGTGTTTGTAAGGGTCAAGAAATATTTTGGATATACGGCGATTCGTTATTCAAATTATGATTGATATCATTTTCCGAATCTAATTGTTGAGTTTTTGAGTTTGGATATGAAATCGGATTTATTATTTGTCTAGCTTTAAGATTATATCAAAACCATAACAAAAGATATTATCTCGAATTTACACACTCAATCACACTAGATTGATATGAAAATAATGTCATCCCTTTCAAAGACGAAAAGAATATACATCGGTTCATAACTCACACTTGTGATAATGATGTTATATTGAGTCTTCATGTCCAATAGGTGTGTTCATATTATTAATAATAACATGTTTAAAATACATGTCAAAGTAGGATTGACGACTTGAATGTTTCGTCAGAGATATTCAAGTAATTTACCTTGCAATGCATTTGGTAAAGTTTTCATTTTCGAAAAACCAAACACGAGCAAATGCACAATATATGTAACTTTGCTCATACAATTCAAATGCACGAATCAAGACTCAAATCCACTTTTTGTTATAACCTTTTCTCTCCATACCAAATAAGCATAACATTATTTTTAACTAAGTATTTAAAACGAGAACAATTCAATTATCTATGATTAGGATTAGGAATTATGGAACATACTCTATAAACAATTATTTTGCTTTCTTTCTATAAGTGATCGTAAGTGGACTTCGAATATAAAGATGATTATTATTCAAACGATAATTAATCTCATTATTCTATCCAATTACAAATGTTCGAAATATGAACATGGAGTCAAGATTAAAATTTATCTAGATGACGGAAATATCAATAAAACGACCACAGATATTTTCCGAGTCTACATGTTTAACTATTTTTAGTTATTACATGAAATTACGAAATCAATCATAAGACGAAAAGTATAATCATCGAATTGCAATTCACACTTGTATTGACGATGTTTTGTTACATCTAAATGTTCATAATGCTTGTGTTATTAGCAATGGTCAAAATATGCTAAAATCTAACACGCTCCTAGTAGGGTTGACATCGTTGAAATTCCATCAGGAAATTTACAACAACTTCCGCGTTACGCTCAAAACTTGGACGTCCAATCCGAAAGTTCAAACCAAGAACCCTTATAACATATATAAGCTTATCCCATTACTAAAAAGTTAACACCATCGCCCAAATAACGAGAAATCGTGTTATTTCTGTTTTCAGACAACACTACGATCTACGGATCCTCCATAGGGAGATCCGTCTTTGATTTAGGTAGATCCGTCCGTGGTCATCAAATTTGAATATATTACTTTTGTCATTTTGCAATTGTCTAAGGTCTAACAAACATGCAAGTAACCTTTAAAACATCATAATTTCTACAATGGAATATTCATAATATCTATTGAGGCAAAGAACCTTAATTATATTATTTTCAAAAAGACATGCAAATGTGCATTCTTAGAATGCTTTAATGTAGCATACTACACATTGTCACACTTAAGTATACTCTTAAGATCTAGAAGACTCAATCATGTTTTAACTCATAAAATCTTGCTTGCTCTCTCATTAAACCCTGGAATTATAAACACATTGATTAGAATTTTGAGAACTAAAATTGAAACATATTAGTTGAGTCATATTAGGCCAAGTATTAGTGGTCAATGCAAATTTCATCTTTGCTACACTCCATTAGGCAAAACTTTAGATGATTTGAAGGACAATCACAAGTTAAGGGGAGGATTGTTATGGAATAAATCTTCACAAGACATTAATAATCCTGGCCACATTATTAATGGAGTTAGAACTGCAAGTACAAACTAGTACTGCAAAGTGTTAATTAATACTGCTAGTAGAAATGAGTTTAGTACTTAGCTGATGGTCAAAGCTGGCTGAACTGAAAATAAGATGCATAGAGATTATTTCGGGATGATATTTTGAATAGTAACTGATCCTAAAAGATAGTTGTTATCCTTAGTAAAGGACCTACCTTGTGTTCTATAAAAGGAGAACCTATGTTAAGAATATATATACTTTATTCAAGTAGAAGAAAATACTTAGAGGAGAAAAATTGTAAACTTCAAGTTTTTGTAACCCCAGTACTTAAAGAGTACTCGTATTAATCTAATAAATATTGAAGCAGTTGTTTCATTGTTCATTGTTTTGATTTGTGTTATCACTGTTTCAATAGATAAACACCTCTAGAGTAACAAATTAGATCCGCATAACACTTTGTATACACCACAAAGTCCAATCTTGTTATTTTGATTCTTCCAAAGTAACAAACTCTTTACATAATTACAACGTAAAGAATCGATTCAAGGCGTGGATCAACAACACTATAATTAATTGCAACTTTTAATACGATTTAAACAATAAGGTTTATCTAAAAAAACTAGAACTGAATCATTAAGCAATCGTAAAACATATTTGAATTCCAAAATAAGCACTTGATAGATTAAAACTACACTAGAATCATTTTTCAAAAGGAACTTAAAAGTATAATAAACTACTTAGAAAAATAAATCCAGAAGTTAAACACTTAAAATTTAAATTTACATGAGATCTAAAAAAAATCTAAATGAACTATAAACCGAATTGTCACAAACCAAAAAAAAACATAGAGAAATAAACACTAGAAAAGCTAAAATAAGCCAACCGAACAAAAACAACTTTTTTAATAAGACTCTAAAAATAAGTTATTCGAACGCAAAGGCATAATGCCTTAATGAAGAAGCGTAGTTTCAAGGACTCATATAACCTCTAATAATTCAAGAATAAAGATCAAGAACTAATAAGCAACCAATAAGCAATAAGCATTTTTTGAAAATAAAAAAATTAAGCAAAATATAAGCTAAACAAAGATCAAACACTTTCAAAATCATTGATATAAAAAATGCTGAAACGAGATTCTTACAATAACTGGAAATGAAGAAATAAGCTCTAATAAGCAAATCTAACACCTAACTAAACTAAAAATCCTACTCCTACTATCTTACTGCCCCAAAAACTTGTGGGGTGTGATCTCTTTAATACGCCAAGCCTCAGGGGAATATTATGTAAAATTGGTTCCTCCACCGCCTCATTTAATGGAGCCAATCATATGGCTAGTATTCATGTACCCTCGGATCGCCAAAACAGCAGGATGTTTCAGCCGTAGATAGAGTGACACGTGGGCCTTGGAACAGCGTACCTCGTACGCAATTAAATCGACACTGTTGGATCATTTTGTAGTGAATATGAATTGAAGAGTACCTAGTATGCCATGCCAGGTGTAAACTGTTGTACATCGTCCCTTCATTCATATGCATGGTCACGTTATATATAACTTGAATTAATTTACACACATGTGCCATGAACGTCATATTCCATATCACTTCAGTTTGCACTTTGTTTTTTTTTTGGTGTACTAAATTGGGGCAAGGTTAATTCTATTTTGGGCTATAAACAAGTATATTTAGGGTTAGTCCTGCCCATTTAAAAACATGGGTTCGGGCTGGCCCAAGAAGATCCGAAGAGGCACCGTTGGACTCATTTTATGTGCATCTTATCCATAGGCAAATGCTCAGAGACCTTTCATGACTTTTGTCTATGATTTTTGAATAATATACAACTCATGATCGCGACGAACCCGTAAATACCCACTTATGCTGCCGTTTTCGATCGTATTTACCTGCAAACATAAAATACCAAACAAACTATTGCAAAATAATCACGCATATTATAGATTTTTTTAGTCCCAATTAATAGTGTTTTCTGGTTATAAAAGATGGTGTTTTAGTCACTCCATCAAAATCCCCCCACACTAAGCATTCGTTGTGTCCGCCACACACGCAATGTAAAAAACAAGACCCGAAATAATAATTTTATCCCCTTTTTAACTTATAACCCCTCACAATCAAACACGAACAGAAAAGGCTAATTAAAAAGTTCAATAATCATTTAATTACGCAGCTCCCCCGTTTTACCCTTTTTTTTTTTTTTTTAATTTTATTATATATTTTTTATGATTTTCATAATTTTACAACTTACAAACTTATTCATGTGGTCATAAATAGAATGCTTTCATTATTCATTGATAACTTTTAGGATCACGGAACAAAAGCACAAAAAGTGTCCAAATAGATAAATTCATCGTTCCCGACTTTCACCTCTCCAAGCCAAGCTTAAAAACAAGATCATTGTAAAATACCCATTTTTGCTTCGTTTTCAATCGTTTTTACCTGCAAGACATAAAAATACCAAACAAACATATTTGCAATATAATAAAGCATATTTTAGCATTTTTATCCAAATAATAGTGTTTTTCTTCTGGGTTATGAAAAGATGTGTGTTATTAGCACCAACATATGTCCCCTTGTATAAAATTGGTCAATAACACCACTAATTTTTGTAAAGTAAGTTATTATGGATGATTGGGAGATGACCGATAACGTGAAAGCCAACTAAGGTTTATTGGTTGATCTATGATGAAGACGTTTATGTCTATATTTCTGTATCTTTTTTATGGGTACGGTCGGGAAAGTAACTAGCAACACTGTACCTTATCTGTTTGGACTTAATCTAATTATTTTTTCTTTTTATTTAACAACAATTACTTTTCCTTTCCTAATCCATATCCTTTGGTCTTACACCGAATGGGATGCGATCAAATCACATATGTTCTAATTCGTCGTTACGGTGCCATGAAATATGTGATTTTGTCCCCTGAGGTTACGTTACTATTGGTGAAGGATTGAAGATCCCTACCCCCATAACACTTTCGTCTTAACCCTGGGCTTAACTCGAGTGGGGATTAAATGCAATCATTATGTTTATTCCTTCGGATACAGGATGTATAGTATTGGTTTTTGTCGCCCTTGTTTGTTTACGACTTTTGGTGAGACTACTAGTTCCATTCTTTAGCTTATTCGAGTTAAGGAATGAATGCAACCATGCGTGTCTATTCCATCGTTATGGACGTGTATGTGTGGTTTGTTGCCTTTTCTCGAATATTGGTATCGATAGAGATTAAAAAGAGTGATCAAACCCTTTAACCCTTTTAAACCCAATTTACCTTTGAAGACTTGTCACTTCCTTAGCTTTAGTGGTGGAGATGTCTATCCTTGCCAAGCCTATTATAGAATACTCTTCACGGCCGAGCAATTGAGCGAATTAGTTGCATCATACCACATAGATGAGTTGCTGATTCAACTTCCTATTATGATGAGTTTTTTTGGTTATTTACTGGTAAATGAACGACAAATACTTTAAAGGAAAAATTCTTAACAACGGTTGGGGATTACATTTTCATCACAATTTCCAAAGTACTCATCAGACAATAGACTTTCAAGTAGAGGATATTAGATGACATCAAATAACTCACTGTTAAAGCATACATATAATCACATGTTTATCTTACCCAGTTATGTAATAATTAATTGCCATGAATTGAACTTAATTGCTTAAAAGTGTTATTTTGCAAAGTAATTATAGAGTAAATTGTGTAGTAGTACTAAAAGGCGCGCAATTTTGGACTAAACGAAGAATCAAAAGAGTTCCTTGTTCTGACAACTTCTACGCCGTATCCATCAAGGAAGATACGGCGTATACGACCGTACCTCATAAGAAACCACTAAAAATTAAAGACAATCCCACCGTATCTAGAAAGGCTTATACACGCCGTATATAAAGATTATTTGAATATACTGTAAGATAATGAACTGGTCCCTACTCCAAGGACACCCCCAATACGACCGTATATGACCCCAACCACTACGGCGTATCACAGAATTTCAAGAACTAAATATACAATTCCTAAACACGAGATTAGTGTGTGCTTGAACATATTTTTGATACCTTAACCACAAAAGTCAATTTTTAGAAGGCAAGAAGAGCAAAGAAGGTCAAGCAACGTGCTCAATTCCATAGGAAACACCTTGTAATTCTCATACCCTTAATAATCGTTTGATTTTTGGTATCATTCGTTTAACTCGGTTAGTTTACCTTGGTTGATTCGATTATTATTTTTTATTCATTACAATGGTTATGGGCTAATACCTTTAGGTATTAGCCATGTTTATGAAGATTTAAACGTTTGGTTTTGTTTATATCTATTGCAAACTTATTGTTGCGTGTTTTTTATGTTTATCACATGATATTTGTTTATGTTTGATTGTGCGGTTTAATTAATTATTCAACAAGATCTAGTGAGACGGACTAAGTAATCTAGATTCTGGGATAAAACTCGCATATTGTTATATAGAATTGGAATTATAGGACTAAAATTGAAGCCCCATGAGTTTCCCAGGTTTATAAAGCATGTAGGCCTAAGTTGTTACTTAGGATAAGACTACAAAAACATTCTACACCTAGCTTGGATTACGGCGGCCAGTATACAACCGATACATATAACTATATTAACATAAGTGGATAAAGTCTCGATGATGCTAGGTTCGTACGATATTCCACAATACTGTCCTCTAATATAGATTATAAACACACAATATTGCTTTATGGGTATGCGATTTAATTGAACCTATAAGCTTAGCGTTTCTAGGTTTTAGAACAAGTACGCCTATGTAACACCACCAAAAAATAGTAGCAAACGAGAATTTTTCAGGCGCGTTACTATCATAATACCATTTGCTCAATTCATGAGAGAACACCTCTAACTGTGTCCGTTTAAAAAGGGAATGCATTGAATTAATAGACTCCAATGCCACATCACATAACTTAAGCATCAATTCATCTGAGAAAAATATGCGTAAAAGTGTCAACAAAAAAGTTTGGTGGGAGTCATAGGTATGTTTAATTATAAATGTGAACCATGGTTTTTGTAAATTATGCATGACAATTTAAATCCCCAAATAGTCACCCAAAACGTATGTATAAGTGTTGTAAATCAAAGAGTTATAAAGTATGCTGAACCATTTAAATCCCCAAATAGTCACCAAAACGTATGTATAGTTAGACCATAATTGTTCAAAGTATGTATTGCCACTTTATACAAGGCAACGTAAATATTCATGTTTGAAACAACAATGATTACGATTACTCTAATTCTTGAAACTGTGTGGAGACTCATATATATGCCATTTCTTCAAGGCATTCGTAAATTGTTCAAGTTCAGATAAATGTTGAGCTCCTACATGCTATACATTCGTTGTCTCAGTAGTTTCGACACAATGATAGCAATCACCCGAACGGGCTGTCACACCCGAATAGTACTATTACATAACATCCGCGCTCACCCTCTATGTAATTCACAGTTCAATACTCATAAGCTAATCCGAATCATTTATTAAAAGTAAAGTAATGTCCTTGTTTTCAAAAATGAAGTGAAACAAGCAATGTATTTCGTCCCAAAATAAGTAATTGAGTATGCAGACCAGTTTGTAAAATGAATTGTAAATGCACACGTAATAAATTCAAATCAATCACGTAAATGAATTTGGTAACAAGCATGTCCTCACCCCAAAAGTTTAAACGTATATGTAAAACAAGTAAAACGAAGGGGCATAAACTCACCTTTGAGTAAAATGAACTATCAATGTAAATCACAGAAAATGCATCACGTAAACGCCCGAATGCAACCTAATTAATTATAGGCCGTATGAGCACTAAGCATTTTGAATAATTAATACTGTATACAATTCTATATAGCTACATCACCATCTAATTGTGTCTATAAAATCATATTTAAATCGCATTGATAAATAAAATACTATGTGTTTTTTTGTACTCCGTATAATCGAATAAATAATTACATTGTCTTTGTAAAATAATATTTATAAAGTTTAAGACGTGTATAAATATTATATAAATGATTCTATAATGTTTCGCAAAAATTTAAAAAAAAAATGAACCAACAATATTCACGTCAGAAAATAGTGCACAAGTATAAAATAGTGTGTATCTTTCTCGTTTTAAGCCCGTTTGGTATGTTTCTTACGCCCACGCTTTCAAATTAAGATGATGTATCAAAATAGACATTTTTGTATTTCATTTCCACTGTGAACCAATACTTTTAACTGTTCATAAATAGGCTTATTTATAAAAAATATTTTTATAAACTTAGTTATCGTAAACTCGTAAACGTCGTGTTTTATTCGTTATAGCTTCGTTTTTAGTAATTCTTTTGAGCACGTCTTTGTAATTAAAAGTTCTATCATATTAATAAAGTTTTCAAAATATATAAATCTGATGTGAACAGTAACTTTTATAAAAGTAAATTTATATTAAAAAATATTTGCGAAATTCATTAAACTCCTTCGTTTAAGATTTAAAAATACTATTCCATATTGTTTTGGGAATCCTAAAAATATGTACAATCAGAGAAAAATAACCATCATTTGGTAATATAATCCATAAGTGAAACTTAAATTTTTTTATACAATTCTCTTTATAAAGCTCGTTTATTAACGCGTAACTACTTGAAATTACCTGTATCTCCTTACGATATAAATTGTTTTTTTTCGAGATCTTTATATGCCAACGATCCTTGTAACAATGTAATATTTTTATAAATAATATAAAATAATCCTTTAATTTTGAGTTTTGATCAGACCACATTGTCATTTTGCTAAAAGTATGTTTAAAACCTTGATTTTAATAACCTTTAGTTTAGTACACATGTTACAGTCCAATACATAACTACAATATCAACATATCTTACATCTTTAGGGTCTCTAGTCCATGATTAGTCCATATATTGTCCAAGAATCACAAGAACATCAAGCTTACATACTCATTTGTTCATGAACATTTATAAGTAACTTTTTATACCTTTTACTTATATATACTTTATATAACTTAACCAACACTCATAGTGTAAACTCTTATAACATGATCCAAAACATCCATAATCATAGAAAAAGTCTACCAAAACCATAAACAGGAGATAAAAACCATTTTATATCCAATTAATTTCATAGATGTGATTACTAAATAACCATTATATACCCCTAAGAATTATAAATGTAAATAAATTAAGGTTTTTGAGTAACCTTAATATGAAGTAGGATGATGAACAAAATGATCTAAACCCTTGTTTAGCTACTTAAACCAAGCTTACAACACTTGAAAACCCTAATTCCAAGCAAAACCCTAATCTTGAACCTTCTTGCTTTAACACTTGTAAACCCCAAACCAAACCTTCTAAACACATTAGGATATCTTAGATATGATGTAGGAATACTTAAATGTGTGGTAAATAAAATTTTATGGATTATATATGGTTCTTGTGGTTTGGCCGTGGGTTTGGAGAGAGCAAAAAAAGTGTATGTGTTGTTTTCACCTTAAGAAATGAGTGTGTATGTGTTCTCTTACTAGCACTTGCCTTATATACTTCAAAGACTAGTCAAGACTTCTATTAGAAGTGGTCAAGGTTCAAAGAGACAATGGGAGGGAATTAAGGAAGTCTTTGGTCAATTTCTAGTCATGTACTCCTAAGGTTTAATGAGAAGAGTTTGTACAAGACTTTTGTAAGTTTTGTAGCTCAATGTCCCCTTTGGGACAAATACTAGAATCGAAAATTGAGGGGGGGAAAGGGCTAGGAAAGTCTTTGATATTTTTGTGGTAAATACTTAACATACTTTGAACACTTTGAGTTGTAGCTATTAAATAAACAGTAAATACAATTAACATTAGTATTTAGTTGGTTCCCTTTATATACAAATCAGCTACCAAGAGTAACATAGGTGAATTTTTATAAAACTTTGAGCATTGGGCATAAAAATGGTATTTGTTGAATGCGAAGAAAAGTTTGGTGTCCCGGGTAAGCCTAAACGTATTTTAATATCAGCGAAAACGTAAACACTTTAACATAACCAATAAAAATAAAATGTGCATAATTTAATCATTATCCTCCTCAAAATAAAAAATTTAACACTTGCTTGAGTAGAACATCTAAATTGATGCCCTTTTACATTGAACGATAAATGTTTTATGCTTACGCATAAACTAACTATTCAATTAAAAAGCAAACGCGAACAATACTAAAAATAAATATTGAATTCATTGACGACGTACATACCCCTAAAACACGGGTGTTCTGTCTACCCCCTCAAATGAGCCTTGTCCCTCAAGGCTTAGACGCGACACTTGATGACGGTGCGGTCTTTCAGAAGAGGTTGTGAGATATACTATCGGAAATGAGAATCATCGTTCCCAAGTGAACTCAAGATCACTCAATAGAGTTCCATCGAACCTCGAACTTAGGTGACTTAGTGATGTGTCTCGGTTTCTTGGCTTAGTATTTGGTATAAGATGATGTTGACTTTATTGTAAGATGGTATAAGATTTTACTTAGTTATTATGATTGTTAGTTTGGTTCTTTGTGATAGATACATTTTATAATACTCACGCAGAACTGATATAAATAAGAAATTGTTTCATGACAAGAAGAGATTAAGGTGACTAACTCTTAGCATGGCATAGTCCTTCCTGAATAAATACATAGTTTATTAGGCCATGTATAATTTGATGACTAATGATCGCATTGCTTCTTTCATCAAAATAACGACGTCTGATTTCAGATACATGTGGAGTGGTTAAATAAATAAGTAGATGAATTAAAGTAAACTTGACAGATACACTTGATTTGAAGATAATTTGAAATCATTCATACAATCACAATGGAAACTTAAGAGGAAATACAATATAATTATCTAAAGGTAAGAGTCTAAGCACTGATATCGTACCTTCATGTCGTTTAAGGGTCTTGAGCGTTTTCTCCATCCTCCTAAGGCATGCACCAATCCATGTGCTACCAGTACCTTCAGCCTGTTTCAAGTTCCGTGGATTCTTTCAAGCTCAGGCAACCACTCTTGTATGCGCCTGGAAATTCCCACATTCGTAGCAATTGAGTTTCTTCTGATTGTAGTAGCAGCAGGACTACCTACCAGTTTCTGGGTCAAAGTGACTAACTTCTTTGCTGTTATGCGCACTTTACACTTACTGGCCCATTGAGATGAAACATACTCTTGTTTTCACAATGGTAGATTTCCAGCATACTCCTTCCTTCCCAGTCCCAACGGTGGTAAGCTTGCGCCACATTCAGCCTTCTTGGAAATTGTTGTTTGAGCTTGGTCGTGTAATCAAATTTTCCCTTCCTCTTTGTTTTCAGCTTGGCGTTCAGTACCAAAGTAAACTGATTTCTTATATCCATCAGACTCAGTTGCAATTTCAATTGCGTCTTGCATTGTCTATTGGCTTAGACGCCTGATTGAAAGCATTTTTTACGTAAATATAAATATCAAAGTTTATAGAAATATACAAATAATCCTTAGGACAAGATTAAAATGCAATTTAAAACACAAAAATATTATAATATTAAAATATACGTTTAACCGTAAAGTGTATTACCGGGATCGTATCCAAAAGAAATGTGAATTGATAACCCTGATTATCAGCTTGGCAATGTTATAAATGATTCCAACATTTTTGATTGATTTTCTATACTAAAAATAATTAAAAACAATAAATTGCAAGAAATAAACTAAACACGCGGAACGAAAAACGAAATGACAAATTTAACCCTAATTAGCACATATCCTAGAATTTGAAATTAATAAGCTAATTTATAGTAAAAATAAGGGATTTGCAAGAATTTGAAAACTTTAACGATAGAAATTTGAAAGAAATCACAAAAACGAATAACGGGAATCGAATAACCGACCCCTAAAAGCTAAATGCTCCAATAATAAACCCACGAGAGTCAAACTAATATTTCCTACGTTCTAATGATAAAAGAAATTTTCTTAAAAAAAGATTTTTATATTAATTTTTGATATTATTCTATTTTTTATGATTTTTTAAAGTTTTTAATGAAAATAATTGTTTAAAAATACTAAACGAACTATAAAAATTCTATAAAAATTACAAAAAATAGCTTAAACTAATTAAATCCTAGGAAAAATAAGCCCGATATCACAGCTTATTGAATAAGCTGTGAAATAACTGAGGAACAGCTTAATATACGCTTATTGGGCTAAAATGTATATCAAGAATGGATGTGCAAGGGTCATTATGAAAAAACCCAGGCACAGCGGTAGTGTGTAGTGTGTGGTGTGTTATAAAGGGTTGAGGTGTTGAGGTCGGGGGGTTCGAGTCTTGCTCACCCCCGACTTCCACTTCCCCCTTTTTTTATAAAAACTTAAAGAACAAAAGTTGTAGAGGACAACTTTTTAAGCTATTTTAATAAAGAAACTATAAGTTGAAACTCAAAAATAAGCTCTCTAAAAGCTTTTTAAAAAGCTGTTTTCAGAAAGTGAGCCTTTGAGCTCCAAAAAGCTAATTTTCACTTATAAGCTTGCTCACAACTCATTTAAGCTCAAATTTGAAAACAAAAACTGTCCTAGAAAGCTAATGATGTATAGTATCTAAATTTGAAAAGTTACTTAAGCTAAAAACACTATAAGATATCTAAATTAGATTATCTAAGAGGCTAACTTAGAAATTTTGACTAAACACTCAAAATCTATTTAAGCTATAATGCACATTAAGCTATTAAAGAAGCTGAGGCTTTTGATCAACTATCCTAATACATATAAGCCTATTAAATATCACCATAAACTGGATCTTAATAAGCTAAAAATCCAATTTTAAAAAGCTAAATCAGTTACTAACTGTTTTTTGGTTTTTTAAGGAATTTTTAAAAACTTTAGAAGCTATGTACCCTATGTAATTAAGCTAGAAATTTGGAAAATTAAAACTTTTTATACAAACTAGTTCCTATATCTAAACTATGAGCCTAACTTAATTTTAAAAGCCTAGAGACTTATTTAAACTAGCTAAATGAACATGAAAAGGAAAACAGTATAACTGCAGTTACTTACTAGCTGATAGCAATTGACCAAAGTGAACAAAACAACAATGGCAGGAGACCTAATGTTTACTCTCTGCACTAACACTCCCTATTGAGTGTCTAAGAACACCTAGCACACAAAATCCGCCATCCTAGGAATGCTTGGACAAAATTTTAACAATCTAATGCAAATGAAAATCCCCTGGTGGCCAGGAACCAAAAGATAAAGCCCTTAAAATGATATTAAGTCTTAAACTAATCCTACAAAAACCAAATCAAATGTGACGAATCAACTAACCAAAATAAATTGCACAATTCAGTTTGACTTTAAGAGGTCAAACTGTCTTAATCCAAACACCCCTTTATACTAAGACATATTTCAATTTAGCTTATGATCTAAAATCTAGTTATGAAACCTTAATACCATAGCTATAGCTTATAAACTAACTAGAGTGAGCATATTTCAACAACTAGACAAGCTAGAAATAAATTCCTACAATCTATGCAAAATATTATTTATGGTTTTTATTATTTATAGGACAAAAGAGTAAATCTAAATTCTATATTAAGGAGACTAAAGACAGATAACATACATCATTAATCACATTAGAAACAGATTTAAGCTCAAATCAAGCCACTAAATAAGCATGTAAAGCAATTAATAAGCAAAAAATAAGCAAATCTATACTAATAAAACTAAAGACAAAAAGTTAAGAAGACTAACAAGTGCCTTAGCATAACCAAAGGCTATATTAACTTCAAATAACATCAACAGCTCTAGCTTATCCTTATGGATAAGCTAGTAAAGTCCTTGGAAGCTCATCCATGGCTAGCTTCCCTTCTATAAGCTTCTAAATCTAATTATCCAAGGTAATTAGCTGATTTTAAGTTTTAAGTGAATTAAAGACTGAATTAAGCTCAATCACAAGCTTATAGACTTGTGAGAGCTATAATGATCTTATGAAACAGTAGCTTAACATTAGAGCTTATTGAGAGGCATATTGACAGAAGAGAGTGAATTTGAGAGTATACCCTTAAAAGATATTAGGTAAAGCTTTCAATACAAAAATTTGATTACATTTAAGTGAAATAACAAAGTACAAGTTTGGAAATGGAAAAGGAAATGAAAATTTTCATAAACTAATTTCTTACGTAATCAGAAAACTACTAAAGCTCCCTAAAAGCTCAAACGAGTCCTCTAGTGTGTGTGAGAATGAAGGGCTATTTATTGCCATCTTCTGAATCTTCTAGTCCCCTTTTCAGTTAGACGTTCCTTTTGATCATAGCCTTCCATTCCTCTAATCATTGTGTCTTTGTTTTTTTAGAAACCGTTGGATTAGATTTGGGACACACACGATTGCCAGCGTGCAACCGGTGGTTCAGAATGCATCTGTGCTACTTGTGTGATACCTCAAGTGCAAATCCCCAGACATTCCTTTGTGCAACTTGTCAGTCCACGTGTTCCACAGATCATGTATTGCTTGACCAAGGCAATTGTTTGGTGACGATTTTAAACCTGCCATCTCATTCCATTGTACTGAATTGTCCTTTTTTTATTGGCTCCCAAATGTTATTTGCCCCAAGTTTTAACCCATTGGTTAATTGGGGAAGAGATTAACAGTAAAGAAACTTATCTCCCTCCCTTTTTAACTTATAAAAGGTGCGTTTGTGTATTTTGACCGGGGCTTTGACTTGGGTTTGGGCCGGGTGTTGGTTTTGGGCCAAGGGTTAAATTCGGGTAATGGGATTTGGTTTTATAAAGAAAGATAACAAGTGTTAACTTTTATAAATAAAAGTTAACGACCGTTAGGACTTTTAAGGATTATTTTTGTGAATTGGTTTAGAAATGAGGGACTGGTATGGTAACTTAGATTGTCTATTTGTTGTATTTATGACTTTTGTTTACCAAGTTGAACTGGAAGGTAGACCACATTTTACTTTGATAGCTTCCCTCCCCGGCTTTTTGCGTCCTCATACGCGTTTCCCATTTTCTGTTTTGTGCCCGGTTATACAATTTTCATTGTGATTTTGCAATATCCGCACCTACACAATCACAGAGACAAAACAATCAATATTCAAGCATTTAAAGCACAATTTTGTCTTTATTGGGTCTATTTTGATATAAAATGGATATGTGTTTTCACACATATCAAAATTCCCCAAACTAAGCGATTGCGTGTCCTCACACAATGTTATATGCTTTATAACCAAATACCTCAAAACTTTCCCAACTAAGCCTTTAAAAAGTAGCAAAGACTTTTGTGGGGAAAATTAAGAAAACCCAAGTTATAAAACACCCCTTTTTCCTATTTTTCTAGATTATATATATATATATTATTTTATATTTAAATATATATATATATATATATAATTAAATATATAAACTATATATATATATATATATATATATATAATAATATATATATAATATATATCCTTACACATTTAAATTTAGATTATTTTGAACTTTTTAATTATTTTCCATAATTGTTAGGGATCATTGAACAAGATGAATTCGAAGTCCCGATAAATGCCCAAAAAGGATAAATTTATCAATTCCTGGCTTTTCACTTTTCCAAACCAAACTTAAAACAAAATCACAGCTAAATATCAGTAAGGATGCTAAACACTAACTCAATTCGCAACTTGTGAAATTTTCTATCCCTACATTTATATATCTTAAGAGAGTGTGCTCTCATGAAGTTCAACCATGGATCAACTTTTTGTAACATACATGCTTTAACGTTCCACCTTAGAATAATGAGTTTAAAGCTAGATCATCCCATGTAGTGACTTTCGTCTCGGCACGTCCCAACCGTACGGCTAAGTGAACCCAGCGTTTGACACCCCACAGAGACTATTAACGGTACTCACGACCTTAGGTTTCAACAACTCTCAGTTCCTGTAATATTCATACTATAAAAATAGAATATGAGTCAAAGTGCAAAAGCATAATTTAATTTAACATAAAGAAGACAAAATTTAATTTAATTCACACTTAATTGTCTATACATTTTCTATGCAAATTGTAACCCTCGACCTTTTAAGAAGGCTGCAACATCGTTGTGAGCCGGCAAGATTTCAGCACACTATTTATCATTCTCATGATCTTTATTCTTACTATGGGCTTATCCTTAGAAACTACACATCGGATGATAGAGGCCCGGCAAGAGTATTAAACTTTTATCAACCCTACAGCTTTATAGTATTATATTTGTTTTTATTTATCATTTTTTTATTATTATTATTTTATAAAAAGAAGACTTTCTATTTGAAAAATTCAATTCTAAATTTGAATTAAGAAATAAAATTTTTGCTATATAAAAAAATTATGTCGATTTAAGTTTAACTCCAAAAACAACACGTATAAATAACTGGTTAAGAGCTTATGGAGCAAAACCAACAAGTATACATACATGAGCACTTAAGATTTTCCAAATATCTTTGTTATGCATCCTACTCATACATTAACCACTATCATTTTTTTTCGTCATCGCGAATTACCGAACGCTTAGTCAAAAGTAAAAGAACAAGCTAGTAGCTCAACACAGCCGATGGTCTTCGGGTCAAAATTTAACATCTTATTCTTAACCCATCAAGAAAAACAAAATTGTCCCAAAACACTTATTTAAAAAAATTCAATATTTTTAAATAAGTGTTTTTTTGTCACAATTTTGATTTTCTGATGGGTAAGAATAAGAGTAAATTTTGACCCGATCGAGCGTGTTGAGCTCTAGCTTGTTCTTTACTTTTTTCTAAGATATTTCGCTAATTCCGAAGAACGAAAAATGATAGAGTTAAGTATATAGTGATGCTAAAACAAAGAATATTTGAATCTTAAGTGCTCATGTATGTAACTTGTTGCTTTTTCTCCCATAAGCTCTTAACCAGATTAATATACGTGTTGTTTTTTGGAGATTAAACTTAAATCGACAATTTTTATATATAGCAAAAATTTTAGTCTTAATTCAAATTTATACTTGAATTTTTCAAAAAGAAGTCTTCTTTATATAAATAAATAATAATAAAAAAATGATAAAAAAAACAAATATAATAATAAAAGCTGTGGGTTGATAAAAGTTTACTACCTCTTGCTGGCTCACAACCGATGTGTAGTCTTCTAAAGAAAGCCCATAGTAAAGGAATAAAGATCCCGAGACTGATACAAGTTTTCTGCATCTTGCGCTCACAACCATGTTGCAGCCTACTAAAGGTCGAGTGTTACAATTGCATAAATGTCTAGACAATAAAGTGTGAATAATAAATTGACTTCTTGTTAATTCAAATATGGCTTTTGCACTTGACTATTCTATATTATAATCTATGAATATTCAGAAACCTGAGAGTTGTTGAAACCTAAGGTCCGTGAGTCCCGATACTAGTCTCTGTGGGGTGTCAAAAGCCTGGTCACTTACCGTAAAGGTTTGGGATGTGCCAGACGAAATCACTACATGGTGATGATCTCGCCATTAAACACATTATTCTAAGGTGGAACGTAAAGCAAGTATGTTACAAAAATTGATCCATGGTTGAAAATTCAAGATAGCACACTCCTTAAGAGTATAATAAATGTCGGAGTAGAAAGTTTCACAAGGTACGAATATGAGCAGTGTAACATCCTTACTGATATTTAGACTTGTCGATTTTGTTTTAAGTTTGGTTTAGGAAAAGTAAAAGCCGGAATGATAAATTTATCCTTTTTGGGGCATCACGATTCGATATAGCATCTTGTTCTAAGATCCCTAAACAATATTTAAAGATAAAAAAGTCAAAATAATCTAAATTTAAAAAGTAATTATATACTATATATATATGATATATATATTAATTATAAAATATTATAAAATAAATATATATATATATATTATATAGTAATATATTATATAATATATATATATATATATAATAATAAAATCGTAGAAAAATGGAAAAAGGGTGTTTTAAAACTTGGTTTTCTTAATTTTTCCCACAAAAGTCTTTTGCTACTTTTTTAAAGGCTTAGGTTGTGAAAGTTGAGGTATTTGTGTTTATAGAGCATATAACATTGTGTGAGGACACGCAATCGCTTAGTTTGGGGAATTTTGATATGTGTGAAAACACATATCCATTTTATATCAAAATAGGCCTTAAAAAGACAAAATTGTGCTTTAAATGCTTGAATATTGCTTGTTTTGTCTTTGTGATTGTGTAGGTGCGGAATATTGCCAAATCACAAGAAAATTGTTATAACCGGGCAAACACGAACACGGGAACGGAAGAGAACGCAAAAAGCCGGGAGGAAGCTATCAAAGTCAAACTGTGGTCAACCTTCAGTCAACTTGGCCAACAAAAGTCAAAAACACAAAAAGACAAATCCAAAGTTACCATACCAGTCCCTCATTTATAAACCAATTCACAAAAATAATCCGTTTAACAGTCTACGGTCGTTAACTTAATTTATAAAAATTTAACACTTGTTATTACTTTATAAAACCAAAATCCCATTACCCGAATTAAAACCCTTGGCCTCCAAAACCAACCACCCGGCCAAACCCCAGACAAAGATTTGGTCAAAATACACAAACCGCACCTGTATATAAAGTTAAAAAGTGAGGAGATACAGTTTTTTTACTTTTCCCATCTCTTCCCCAATTAACCATAGGGTTAAAACAAGTGTGCAAATAACAATTGGGAGCCAAAATAGACAATTCAAGTACAACGAAAGAATGGCAGTTAAAATCGTCACAAACCAAAGCCTTGTCAAGCCCTAATGAAGAGACACGTGGACTGACAATTACCACCACAGAATTTGGATATGCACTTGAGGACTCTACACAATAAGCACAGAAGCCCCCTTTCTTGACACACGGATGCCACGCTGGCAATCCGTGTGTCCCAAATCTAATCCAACGGTTAAAAAACAAAGACTCAATGATTAGAGGAATGGAAGGTCTATATCAAAAGGAACGCTTAACTGAAAAGGGGACAGAAGATTCCAATATGTGCAATAAATAGCCCTTCATTCTCACACACACTAGAGACTAGTTTGAGCTTTTAGGGAGCTTAGTAGTTTTTAGCTTAGTAGAAATTAGCTTATGAAAATTTTCATTTCCATTTCCATTTCCAATTGTACTCTTAAATTTCACTTAATGTAATCAAATTTTAGTTAATGAAAAGCTTACCTAATATCTTTTAAGTGTATACTCTCAAATTCACTCTCTTACTGTCAATAAGCTCTCAATAAGCTCTAATGTTAAGCTACTGTTTCATAAGAACATATATCTCTCACAATCATAAGCGTTTGATTGAGCATAATACAGTCTTAATTCACTATAAAACTTAAAATCAAGCTAATTAACCTTGGATAAATAATTTAGAAGCTTCAAGAAGGAAGCTAGCATTGAAGAGCTTCCAAGGACTTAACAAGCTATCCATCAGATAGCTACGAGCTTTTGATGCACATTGCTTAATATAGCCTTTTTGTTATAAGCTAAGGCACATAGATAAGGTACTCTTAACTTTTCTGTCCTATAAGTTTTCTAGAATAGAATATGCTTAAATTTAGCATATTAATTTCGTACATGCATATTTAGTTGCTTATTTGAGCTTAAATCATGTTCTAATATGCTTATTATGATGATTGTTCTCTCTGTCTTTAGTCACCTTAATATAGATTTAGATTTTACTCCATTTTCCTATAAATCATAAAAACCAAAAAAAATATTTAGCATAGCTTGTAGACTTTAATTCTAGCTTTTTCTAGTTGTTGAAAAAGCTCACTATGTCAGTTATAATCTACTAGCTATCTTGAATAAAGTGTTTTCATTAACTAGATTTTAGAATCATAAGCTAAATTGAAATATGACTTAATAAAAAGGGTTGTTTGATTAATCAGGTTTGACCTCTTTAAAGATCAAAACTGAATAGTGCAATTTATTTTGGTTATTTTGATTTTCACATTTTATTAGATATGAAGAATAGTTTTTAAGCTTAATATCATCTTAAGGCTTAATCTTTTTGTTCCTGCACCAGGGGATTTTTCCTTTTCACTTAGATTGTTAAAATTTGATCCAAGCCTTCCTAGGCTTGGATTTTGTTTGCTAGGTGTTCTTAGACACTCAATAGGAGTGTCTAGTGCAGGAGTAACCATTAAGGTCACCTGCATTGTTGTTTTGTCCCTTTGGTCAATTGGCAATTCAGCCAGAAGTAACTGCATTACTACTGTTTTACCTTTTTCATTTGCCTTAAGCTAGTTTTAAATAAGTTCTTAAGGTTTAAAAATTAGTAGGCTCATAGTTCGATATAGACTAATTAGTTAAAAAGTTAATATTCAAATTTAATTTTTTATTTTTCTAGCATAATTACTTAGGTACATTACTTTCTAAATTTTTAAAAATCCTTAAAAAACCAAAAACATAGTAACTAGACTTAGCTTTTTAAATTAGATTTTTAGCTTAAAAGATCCAGTTTTATGGTTTGATAATAATAGCTTATTAAGTTTTAGGATAAGTTTGTCAAAGCTCAGCTTTCTTCATAGCTTAATGTGCATAATAGCTTAAATAGGATTTTGATTGTTTATTCAAAATTTCTAAGTTAGCCTTCTTAAGACATCTAATTTAGATATCTTATATTGTTTTTAGCTTTAAGTAACTTTTCAAATAGATACTATACATCATTAGCTTTCTAGGACAGTTTTTGTTTTCAAATTTGAGCTTAAATGAGTTGTGAGCAAGCTTATAAGTGAAAATTAGCTTTTTGGAGCTCAAAGGCTCACTTTCTGAAAACAGCTTCTTAAAAAGCTTTTAGAGAGCTTATTTTTGAGTTTCAGCTTATAGTTTCTTTATTAAAATAGCTTAAAAAGTTGTCCTCTACAACTTATAGTTCTTAAGTTTCTTTTTTTTTTTTTTTTTTTTTTTTTTTTTTTTTTTTTTTTTTTTTTTTTTTTTTTTTTTTTACTTTTTTATAAAAAAAAGGGGAAGTGGAAGTCGGGGGTGAGCAAGACTCGAACCCCCCGACCTTAACACCTCAACCTTTTATAACACACCACACACTACACACTACCGCTGTGCCCTTGGGTCTTTTTCATAAGACCCTTGCACAATCAATTCTATTATATACAATTTAGCCCAATAAGCTTATAAGCTTACCAGCTTATTTTTCACACTTATTCAATAAGCTGTGATATCGTGCTTATTTTTCCTAGGATTAATTTGTTTAAGCTATTTTCTTTATTTTTCTAGAATTTTTATAGTTCGTTTAGTATTTTTAAACATTTATTTTCAATAAAAACTTTAAAAAATCATAAAAAATAGAAAAATAATCAAAAAAAATAAAATCTTTTTATAAAATTTCCTTTTATCATTTAGAACGTAGGAAAATTAGTTTGACTCTCGTGGTTTTTTTTTGAGCATTTTTAGCTTTTGTGCCGGTTTCGATTCCCATCTAAATTCGTTTTTGTGATGTTTTCCTTTCAAATCTATCGTTAAGATTTCAAATTTTGCAAATCCTTTATTTTTACTCATAAAATTAGATTATTAATTTCATATTCTAGGTAATGTGCTAATTAGTGTTAAATTTGTCATTTCCGATTTCGTCCGCGTGGTTTAGTTAATTTACTTTGCATTTAATTGTTTTAATTATTTTAGTCAAAGAAAATCCAAACAAAAAGTTGAAAATCATTTCATAACATTGACCAACTGAATCAAGGTATCAATATCACATTTCTTTGGGATACGACCCTGTAAATCACTTACGGTTAAACGTATTATATTTATATATTTTTGTGTTTAAATTGCATTTAATCCTTGTCCTCAAGGATTATTTGTATATTTCTATAAAACTTTGATATATTATATATACGTAAAAATTGCTTCAATCAGGCGTCTAAGCCAAAGACAATGCAGGACGCAATTGAAATTGCAACTGAGCTGATGGATAAGAAAATCCATACTTTGGCTGAATGCCAAGTTGAAAACAAGAGGAAATTTGATAACAACGACCAAGCTCAACAACAATTTCCCAAGAGGCAGAATGTGGCTCAAGCTTACGCCGCTGGGACTGGTGAAAGGAAGGAGTATGCAGGAACTCTGCCATTATGCAACAAGTGTAAGTTTCATCATAATGGCCAGTGCATTGTAAAGTGCGCAAACTGCAAGAAAGTTAGTCACTTGACCCAGAACTGTAGGAGTCCTGCTGCTACTAACAATCAAAGAAACCTCACTTGCTACGAATGTGGGAATCCAGGGCACTACAAGAGTGATTGCCCTGAGCTAAAGAACCGGAACTATGGAAACCAGGCTGAAGGTACTGGAGCACATGGATTGGTGCATTCCTTAGGAGGAGGAGAAACCGATCAAGACCTTAACGACATGAAGGACGATATCAGTGCTTAGACTCTATACCTTTAAGAATTCTCATTGTATTTCCTCTTAAGTTTCCATTGTGATTGTATGAATGATTTCAATTATCCTATCAAATCAATTTATCCCCGTCAAGTATTACTTTAATCTCCTACTTATTTAATAAGGCCACTCCCACAAGTATCATGAAATCATGACGCTATTTTGATGAAAATAAGCATGCATCATTATCCTCAATAACATGGCCAAATCAACACTGTATAAAACAGGAGGACTAGCCATGCTAAAGTATGTCACCTAAACTCTTCTTGTCAAGAAACAATTTCTTATTTATATCAAGTTCTGCGTGCGTATTCATAAAATGTATCTATCACAAAGAACCAAACTAACAATCATAATAACTAAGTAAAATCTTATACCATCTTACAATAAAGTCAACATCATCTTATACCAAATACTAAGCCAAGAAACCGAGACACATCACTAAGTCACCCTAATTGTCGAGGTTCGATGGAACTCTAAGAGAGGTCTTGAGTTCACATGGGAACGAGAAGATCAATTCCGAAAGAAATATCCACACCTCTTCAGAAAGACCGCACCGTCATCAAGTGTCGCGTCTTAAGCCTTGAGGACAAGGCTCATTTGACGGGGGAAGACTATAACACCCCGTGTTTTAGGGTCATTGTACGTCGTCAATGAATTCACTATTTATTTTTAGTATTGTACGCGTTTGCTTTTAAATCGTAATCGTTAAGTTAAATCGCGTAAGCTAAAAATTATCATTCAATGTAAACGGGCATCAAAATTAGATGTTTAACATCAAGCACGTGTATAATAATTATTTTGAGTATAAATTATTAAATTTGCACATTTATTTTTATTGGTTATTAAAGTGTTTACGGTTTCGCGATAAAATACTGTTAGGCATACCCGGAAACCACCAAAACTTATCTCGCTTCAACAAATACCCATTTTTATGCCCAATGCTCAAAGTTTTATAAAAATTCACCTATGTTACTCTTGGTAGCTGATTTGTACATAAAGGGAACCAACTAAATACTAAATGTTACAAGTATTTACCTTTAATCTTATAAACAACAACACAAGTGTTCCAGTAATGTAAGTATTATACCACAAAATATCAAAGACATTCCTAGCCCTTTCCCCCTCAATTTTCGATTGTAGTATAGTCCTAAGGGGACATTGAGCTCACAAAAACCTTATAAAGTCTTGTACAATCTCTTCTCATTAAACCTTAGGAGTACATGACTAGAAATTGACCAAAGACTTCCTTAATTCTCTCCCCTTGTCTCTTTGAACCTTGACCACTTCTAATAGAAGTCTTGACTAGTCTTTGAAGTATATAAGGCAAGTGCTAGTAAGAGAACACATACACATTCATTTCTTAAGGTGAAAACACACAACACACTCTTTTACCTCTCAAAACCCACAGACCCCAACAACAAAAAACCAATACAATCAAAAATTTTATTTACCAACACATTAAAGTCTTCCTACATCAATCTATGATATCCTAAAAGGTGTTTAGAAGTTTGTTGCGTTTACAGTGTTAAAGCAAGAAGGTTCAAGATTAGGGTTTTGCTTTGAATTAGGATTTTCAAGTGTTGTAAGCTTGGGTTAAGTAGCTAAACAAGGGTTTAGATCATTTTTTCACCATCCTACTTCATATTAAGGTTACTCAAAAACCTTAATTTATTTACATTTATAATTTTATAGGTATATAATGGTTATATAGTTAATCACCATCTAATGAACATAATGAGATATAAAATGGATTTATTATATCCAGTTTATTGTTTTGGTAAACTTTTCATAATATATATGGATGTTATGGATCATGTTATAAAGAAGTATATACACTATATGAGTGTTGGTTAAGTTATATAAAGTATATATAAGTAAAAGGTATAAAGAGTTACTTATAAATGTTCATGAACAAATGAGTATGTAAGCTTGATGTTCTTGTGATTCTTGGACAATATATGGACTAATCATGGACTAGAGACCCTAAAGATGTAAGATATGTGATATTGTAGGTTGTAATGGACTTGTAACAAGTGTTCTAACTAAAAGTTATAAAAACAAGGTTAAACATACTTTTTGCAAAAAAGACCAAAGTGGTCTTATCAAAAGCTCAAAATAAAGGAATTATTAATATATATTTATAAAAAGAATACATGGTTTACAAGGATCGTAGGCATATAAAGAACTCGAAAAACCAATTTATATCTGAAGGAGATTACGGTAATTTCAAGTTACCGCGATAATAAACGCCTTATAAAGAGATTTTATAAAAAAAAAATTTTTTAAGTTTCAACTTTGAATATATACAAATGGTTATATTTTCTCAGAATAGTACATAATTTTAGGAATCCAAACATTCAGAATCGAAAATTTTTAAATCAATAACGAAGGAGTTATGAATTACTCAAGTTATTAATAATAAATACTTTTATAAAAGTTACTGTTCAAATCAGATTTATATATTTTGAAAACATCATTAATATGATAGAACTTTTAATTACGAAGACGTGCTCAAAAGAATCACTAAAAACAGAGCTATAACGAATAAAACACGACGTTTACGAGTTTACGATAACTAAGTTTATAAAAATAATTTTATAAAAGCCATGAACAGTAAAAAGTACTGTTCACCAGAGGACATGAAATACAAAATTGTCATATTTTGATACATCATCTTTAATATGAGAGCGTGTGCCGTAAGAATCATACCAAACGGGCTTAAAACGAGAAAGATACACACACTTTATACAGTGTGCACAATTTTTCCTGACGTGAATATTGTTGGTTCTTTTTTTTTTTAAAATTTCGCGAAACATTATAGTGAATCATTTATAATAATATGTATACACGTCGATAAACTTTATATAAATATTATTTTACAAAGACAAATTGAGATTATGTATTCGAATATACGAGTACCAAACAGCATAGTATTTATTTATCAAATGCGATTTAAATATGATTTTATAAGACAAAATAGATGGGCTGTAGCTATATATAATTAGTATAACAGTATTATTATTCCAAAATGCTTAGGCTCATACGGCCTATAATTAATTAGGTTGCATTCGGCGTTTTAACGTGAATGCATTTTCTTTGATTTACATTATAGTTTCATTTACTCAAGTGATTTATAGCCCCGAACGTTTTACTTGATAATTACATATACGATACAACTTTTGGGTAGGACATGCTTGTTAACCAAATTCGTTTACGTGATTGATTTTAATTTAATTACGTGTGCTTTACAATTCATTTTTACAAACTGGTCTGAATACTCAAAGTACTTATTTTGGGACGAAATACATGTGCTTGTATCACTCATTTTTGAAAAACAATGACATTACTTTTACTATACCTAAATGAATTACGTTATTAGCTTAAGCGTATTGAACTGTGAATTACCTAGAGGGTGAGCGCGAATGTTATGTAATAGAACTATTCGGGTGTGACAGCCCCGTTCGGGTGATTAGCTATCATTGGTGTCGAAACTACTGAGCCAACGAATGTTATAGCATTCGAGCACAACAATAGACAGAACTTGAACAATTACCATGCCTTGAAGAAAATGGCATATATATGAGTCTACACAACAGTTTCAAGAACTTAGAGTAATCGTAATCATTGTATTATACACACATGAATATTTACGTATGCCTGAATAAAGTGGCAAACATACTTTGAACATTATGGTCTAACTAAAAACATACGTTTTGGTGACATATTGGGGAACTAAATGGTCCATGCATACTTAATACTCTTTGATTACAACACTTATACATACGTTGGTGACTATTTGGGATTAAATTGTCATGCATACTTAACAAAACCATGGTTCAACATTTATACTTAAACAAACCTATGAACTCACCAACTTTATGTTGACACTTATAATCATATTTTCTCATATGAATAGATGCTAAGATTAATGTGAATTGCATTGGAGTCTAAATAATTCAAGATTTCCTTTCAAACGACACAGTTTAGAGGTCGTTCTCTCATGACTTGAGCAATGGTATTATGAAGTAACGCTCCTGGAAACATATTCCGTTGCGACCTATTTTTGGAGGTGTTACATAGGCGGTACTTCTTCCTAAAACCTAGACACGCTAATGCTGTCACAATTAAACGCATCCCCATAAAGCAATCATGTGTGTTTATAATCTATCTTAGAGGACAATATTGGTGAATATCGTACGAACCCTAGCTCATCGAGACTTTATCCACTTATGTTCAATCTAGTTATATGTATCGGTAGTCTACTGTCCGCCTAAATCCAAGCAAGGTCGTAGAATGTATTTGTAGTCTTAACCTAAGTAACCACTTAGCCTACCATGCTTTATAACCTAGGGAAACACATGGGGCTTCAATTTGTAGTCCTATAATTCCAATTCTATATAACAATATGCGAGTTTTATCCCAGAATCTAGATTACTTAGTTTTCTCACTAGATCTTGTTGAATAATAAATTAAACCGCACAATCAAACATAAACAAATATCATGTGATAAACATAAAAAACACGCAACAATAAGTTTGCAATAGATATAAACAAAACCAAACGTTTAAATCTTCATAAACATGGCTAATACCTAAAGGTATTAGCCCATAACCATTTTAATGAATACAGAATAATAATCGCATCAACCAAGGTAAACTAACCAGTTAACGAATGATACCAAATCAAACAATAAATATAAAGGGTATTAGAATTACAAGGTGTTATCCTATGGAAACGAGCACGTTTGCTTGACCTTCTTTGCCTTCTTGCCTTCTAAAAATTGACTTTTGTGTTAAGGTATCAAAAATAATGTTCAAGCACACACTAAACTCGAGTTAGGGAATTGTATATATAGTTACTGGAAATTCTTTGATACGCCGTATTGGTTGAGGTCAATACGGCGTATTGGGGGTTTCTTGGAGTAGGGACCACGTTCAATATCTTCCAGAATCTTCAAATAATCTTTAATACGGCGTATAGAGTCTTCTAGATACGGTATTGCTCTTTAATTTTTAGTGGTTTCTTATGAAGTGCAGGTACAGATACGCTGTATCTTCCTTGATGGATACGGCGTATAAGTTGTCAGAACAGAACTCTTTAGATTTCTTCGTTTAAGCTCCAAAAATGCGCGCCTTTTAGTATAACTTCACCAATTACTCTATAATTACTGCAAATAACAACTTTAAGCAATTAAGTACCAATTCATGCAATAATTATTACAAAATGGGTAATTTATATGGGATAAATGATGCTATAAAAGTGATGTTATTTGATGTCATCACATATCCTCCTACTTGAAGTCTACTTGTCCTTAAGTAGACTTTAGAAAATGTATGAAAATGTATCCCAACCGTAGTTAAGAATTTTTCCTTTAAGTAATTATTCGTTCAATTACCAGTACATAACCAAACACCTCACAAAATAGGAAGATGAAATCACTCAACTAATCTATGTGGTAAGATGCAACTAATTCGCTCAATTGCTCGGCCGTGAAGAGTATTCTATATTGGCTTGGCAAGATACACATCTCACCACTAAAGCTATGGAGTTACAAGTCGTCAAAGGTAAATTGGGTTTAGAAAGGTTTAAAGGTTTAATCAACTTTTTAATCTCTATCGATACCAATATTCGAGAAAAGGCAACAAACCACACATACACGTCCATAACGATGGAATAGACACGCATGGTTGCATTCATTCCTTAACTCGAATAAGCTAAAGAATAGGACTAGTAGTCTTCACCAAAAGTCGTAAACCAACAAGGGCGACAAACCACATATATACATCCGTAACGACGGAATAAACATACATGATTGCATTTATTCCCCCACTCGAGTAAAGCCCAGGGTTAAGACGAAGAGTGATATAGGGTAGGGATCTTCTAATCCTTCACCAATAGTAATAAACCTACAAGGCGGACAAAAATCAACATATACAAGGCCGTAATCCACGAAAAGTGACATATTGTGGATTGCACGCATCCACATTCAGTAAGACAAGATATGGATTAGGAAAGGAAAAGTAATTGTTGTTAAATAAAAAGAAAAAACAATTAGATTAAGTCCAAATAAATAAGGTACAGTGTTGCTAGTACTTCCCCGACCGTACCCATGAAAAAGATACATAAATATAGACATAAACGTCTTCATCATAGATCAACCAAAACAACCTTAGTTGGCGTTCCCGTAACGGTCAACTCCCAATCATCCATAATATACAAACTTTATATCATTAGTGGAGATATCGATCACTTTTATACAAGACATATGATGAGTGCTAAAACACACATCTTTTATAACCCAGAAAACACTATTAATTGGACTAAAAATGCTAAAATATGCTTTATTATATTGCAAATATGTTTGTTTGGTATTTTTATGTCTTGCAGGTAAAAACGATTGAAAACGGAGCAAAAATGGGTATTTTACAATGATCTTGTTTTTAAGCTTGGCTAGGAGATGGAAAGTCGGGAACGAGAATTTATCTATTTGGACACATTTTGTGCATTTTGTTCCGTGATCCTAAAAGTTATCAATGAATAATGAAAGCATTACATTATGACACACATGAATAAGTTGTAAGTTGGAAATTATGAAAATCATAAAAAAATAATAATAAAATTAAAAAAAAAAAAAAGGGTAAAACGGGGGAGCTTGCGAAATTAAATGATTTTTGAACTTTTTAATGGACATTTTCTGTTCTTGTTTGATTGTGAGGGGTTATAAGTTAAAAGGGGATAAAATTATTTATTCGTGTTTGTTTTATTTACATTGTCGTGTGGGCCCAACAATGGCTTAGTGTGGGGGAATTTGATGAGTGCTAAAACACACATCATTTATAACCCAGAAAACACTATTAATTGGACTAAAAATGCTAAAATATGCCTTGATTTAATATTCAAAAATAGTTTGTTTGGTATTTTTTAATGTCCTTGCAGGTAACTACGAATGAAAACGGCGCAAAAAGTGGTATTTACGGGTTCGTCGCGATCAATAGTGCCGATTATTCAAAACCAAGACAAGTCATGAAAGGTCTCGAGCATGCATTGGAGAAGAGCACAATAAAATGAGTCCAACGGTGCCTTCGGATCTTATTGGGCCAGCCCGTAACCCATTTAAATGGGCCGGACTAACCCATACTTGTTATAGCCCAATATAATTAACCATGCCCAATTTATTAACCAAAAAAAAAACAAAGTGCAAACTGAAGTAGATATGGAAATGACGTCATGGCACATGGTGTTAAATTAATTCAAGTTAAATATCACGTGACCATGCACTATGAATGAAAGGACGAGTAAAACAGTTACACCTGGCATGGCAAATGGTACATCTTCAATTCATATTCACTACAAAATGATCCAATAGTGTAGATTTAATTGCGTACGAGGTACGCTGTTCCAAGGCCCACGTGTCACTCTATCTACGGTTGAAACATCCTGCTGTTTTGGCGATCCAAGGGTACATGAATACTAGCCAATGATTGGCTCATTAAATGAGGCGGTGGAGGAACAAATTTTACATAATTTTCCCCTGAGGCTTGGCTATAAAGAGATCACCCCCCACAAGTTTTGGGCAGTAGATAGTAGGAGTAGATTTTAGTTTAGTTAGTGTTAGATTAGCTTATTAGATGCTTATTTCTTCATTTCCAGCTTATTGTAAGAATCTCGTTCAATTTTAATATCAATGAATTAGAAAAGAGTTAGATCTTAGTTTAGCTTATTATTTTTGCTTAATTTTTTTATTTTCAAAATGCTTATTGCTTATTTGGTTTGCTTATTTCAGTTCTGATCTTATTTTGAGCTTATTAGAGGTTCTATGAGTCCTTGAACTCCGCTTCTTCATTAAGCCCTTATGCCCTCTTGGTTCGAATAACTTATTTTTAGAGTTTAAAAAAAAGTTTTTTTTGGTTCGGTTTGCTTATTTTAGCTTATCTAGTGCTTATTTCCTAATGTTTTTTTTTGGTTTTGTGACAATTCGTGTTTAATAGTTCAATTTAGATTTTTTTTTTAGATCTCATGTAAAATTTATAATTTTAGTGTTTAAACTTTGATTTATTTTTCTAGTAGTTTTGATTATACTTTTTAAGTTCCTTATGAAAAATATTCTGTGTGATTGTAGATTTTTAATCATCAAGTGCATTATTTTGGAATTCAAATATTATTTTCGATTCTTAATGATTCAGTTTCTAGTTTTTTTTAGAAAAACCCTTAGTTTTAAATCGTATTAAAGTGTGCAAAATTAATAAGTGTTGTTGAACCCACGCCTTTAACGATTACCTTTAAGTAAGTAAAGAGTTTGTTACTTTGGAAGAAACCAAAATAACAAGATTGAGACTTTGTGGTATACCAAAGTGTATGCGGAATCTACACATTGATACTCTAGAGGTGTATTATCAATGAAACGTGATAAACCAAACAAACAATGAACACTGAACAAACTGCTTCAATAATTATTAGAAAAGACGAGTACTCCTTTAAGTACTGGGGTTTTACAAAAACCTTGAAGCTATTACAATTTTTTCTCATCTAAGTATTTCTAACACTTGAAAAGTATAATCTAAATTTCTAAACAAGGATCTCCATTTATAGAAACACAAGGAGTCTTTACAAGGATAACAACCTATCTTTTAGGATCAGTTAACAAATTCAAAAATAAAGATCCCCGGAAATAATCTCTATGCATCCTTATCAACATTTCAGCATCTTTGACCATCATCATACAAAACCTCTTTCAACTAGCATATTAAATTAACACTGGCATACTCAGTTTGTAACTGCAGTACTAACTCCTAAAATACTGATGGCAGTATTAAGTTTCTTGTGAAGATTTTATTCCTAACAATCCTCCCCCTAAAACTTGTGATTTGTCCTTCAAATCATCAATTTCTTCTAATAAAATCTTCTAGCCTTCTTCCTCCTTGCTGATGATTCTTTCAAAACATTTCTTTCACTTCTAGCACTTGATATCTTAAAACCTAGAATTCAATCGTCTTGTGAACTCTCATGATCAACCTCTAATTCCTTCTTCAACATCTTGGAAATCATATCTTTGCTTAAAGGAATTCTTTCTCTGTCAACATATTAAATTGTGCTATCCATTATTCCATCACAAAATGTGAATTACCACAAAAAATCACATAATCTCCAACTGAATCAAGTTGTATGCAAGCTGATCTTTCCATATCTCATCATCTTATCATCAGCTCAAACACATGTTTAAATCCCCCCAAAGCAATCAGATCCATACCCTTCTGGTCTTGAAGTACTATACCTCTCCTGTCTAATCTTTAAATTCCATCTACATCTAAGTCCTAAATCAAGTCTTCAAGCATCTTCATACTCAAAACTTTGTAGTTCTTGAACTGCCATCTCCTCTGAATACTTTGATTATACACGAAAGTCTCTGTCAAACACAAGTTTTCCAACACAATTGGAAACTTTTGTAGATATAGATTCAACCTCTATAGGAACCTCTTCTCTTGGTATGATGTCTAAAAACCTTTGATGCTTCCTTTCTCAATCGATCTTCCTCCATCTTTGTGTCTCTTCTGTGCTTTTTCTAGAAGTGGACTTCTTTCTCTTTGCTCCAGTTTCTTTAGCCAACTTCCTTTCCATTCTTCTTGTGTATCAACCCTCTTCTCCACAATCTTTCAGGAGACCTTTTCTTTTTTCAGGAGACTTTGCTTTTTCACTTCCATGCTCTGCATCCATAGGCTCAAATTTTTGGATTAAAATCCCAACCTTCAAAGATTGCCTTATGCAGTGTAAGACATTCCTTGAGTCACTGATCTTGTAGTTCCCCTGATGCTTCAAATATTTGACATCATATTTCTTCTGCTTTGGGCAACTGTCTTGGCTTCATTTTTAGAGTAATGAATACAGATACTGAAGGATCATTCCAATCTATCTTCTTAGTAGACTTGGCTTCAGCCATAGCTCTTTGTCTTTCCTCTTCATCCTATGTGTCTTGCAATCTCTTCATCTCTGCAATCGGAGTCATTGTTCCCTTATTCATTTGCTCTTCAATCTGATGGCTTCAGCATAGATTAACCTTTCTTGTTCAAGCTCCTCTTAGTCCTTCTTCTTGGGACTCTGCCTCCTATCATTTATGGCTTTTCCCTTTTCTGTCTTGGACCTTTTCTCTCACTCCTTCTTGTATAATAACAGTTCCTCAACAGTACTAAGACTTCCTCATCAGAACTAACTATAGGAACTTCTTCACAGCAGTACCTTCGTTTGCACACAGTACTAACTTCAATCACTTGCTTTCCCACTGCCCTCTTGATCTTGAATGACTTCAGTGGTATTCCACTTCTGAATAAATATTTTCATGTCAGTACTTGCTTTTTCTTGAACCTCTGCATCAGATAACTTCCTCCCCTGTTTGGAAGAATCATCTTCAAAGACTTCATCATCTGAAAGAACAACCCTAGCTTGTCCCCTTACTTTCCCAATCTTTATCTGAGACTCTAGCTTCTTGACCCTGAGAATAAGCTTAGTATAAGCAGAACTGTAGGTTTTCTTTGTCTTCATCAAGGCAGCCTACAATACTTCAATCTTGTCAGAAAGTTTGGTAACTAAATCTGTCAATTCATTGAGTTTCAAGCTACCCTCATCACTTCCATGTAAGTGAACAGCATGGAGAGGTGAGTCATGGGGTAGAGGAAGATGGTGTTCTGTTCCAGGTTGTGTTGGTGATGGTTATGTGGGTGAGGGTTGAGTAGGTGAGGTTGTTTTAGGTGATAGGTTGTTTTACATCAGCAGTGGTAGGGCAGTGGTAGGTTTTAGGTGAAGGGATGAAGGTGTAGGGGAAGGTAATGCTCAGGTGAGTAGGAATGAGGTAGTAATTCTGGAAGGTGAAGTTGGAAGGTGCGGTAACAACTATCATAGTGGGGAATATAAGCACCATCCTGCCATGAATAAACCCTTTATTGGCCTCTTTATATTGTTAAACACTTTCATGCTAAGAGAGGGAACATGATATGTTCTAGTGTGTTGTTGAAACTGGTGTCTCTGCATATCTAGGCATATCTGAATGAACCTAGGGTACATCAAAAACTTTATGGGGACTAGAGATATTAGACACTATGTGCTCAAAAATCATCCTAGAAGAAAAAAAACTACCTATGGTGGCTAAACATATAATACAGCTGCAATATTACAACTAAACTACTCCCCAAGCCTGTCCTTCTTTTGGCTAAGGCAATGAAAATATTGGAATAGAAACCTCATTGAGGTGAAAAAGCACCCTTTAAAAAGTTAACTTAACTGAGTCAAGTGTGATATCCCATCATCGCCAATATGCTCAAAGATCTCAGAGTTGGGTAAGAAGTAATACCATCTTGACAGCTAACTTTTAGATGTCGTCGAAAATCCTTCGTGATAGACATTGAGTGACCATCAAAAGAAGCATTAATCTTGACTTCTCTATTGTTATCAGTAGAAGCCTCAGCAGACCTCTAAAATTGTTTGATAAAGTTGACACAAACCTCTGGCTTCTTGGTGAGTGCATAGCAAATGTGACTTCGATTTAGGAAATCGATGATCTGATGAAACCCTGCACTCCCTTATATTTTCAAAAATGACGACCAATGTTTGCTTGTCAGAGGGGAAAAGTATAAAAAGGAGAACAAAACTCCAAGTTTGCCATGAAACAACAGGAGTAATCGAGTGGGATATGATCGTGGATTAATATATGAAAGCAGGAGAAAAGTTAAATTGTGATTAAAGATAGAAACGTGAGAAATATTTTTTGACCGATTTAAAGAAATTGAGTTTATCCGAGATGAAAGTTAAACATAATATATTAAAGATCATGAAGTCCAATTGGTAAACCCCATGAAATGAGAATTTGCGGAAATATCTCCACGGCTCTATCAATTAATGAAAATCTGTTAGACACAAACAGTACTAAACGGTCATTCCAGCAGTAATTTAACTGGTCTAGCAGTACTTAAAATATGCCTAGCAGTATTAACTCTCCACCCATAAGCATACAAAACTCGAAAGTTTTTGTATGACAAAAGAATCACTTCACACAATCTCTCATTCTTTTTAGGCTCACAGTCATCTCTCAATTCTTATGCTCCACTTTTCACTCTGTCCTATTTTTCACAAGCTCTCTTTCTGTGTTTGAGCTCACCTCTACCGCTCTTTTTCTTTTAGCTCACAAACTCACACAAAGTGTAGTTTTTGGCAAACTACCAGCCAATAACGGATTTGATGAGTCTTTACCAAGAGCCGTTTGCTTTGGACTAGCCAATGCTTCATTGTAAAAACATGGGCATTGTGTGAACCATAAGTTTTTTTGAGTAAACTATCAACTATCAATGGATTGATAAGTCTTTACCAGGAGCCTTTTGCTCTGGACTAGTCAATTCGTTTGTGATATGAGACATGGTGAATTGATGACCAATTTTTTGTGTGGTGTTTTACAACCAACACTTAAGAACAGCCAACATTCCTCCCTCAAATGAATTACCCATTTAGAGTAACCAAATTCACACTTTCATTGCTTATCCTGAAAGAGTTTAGCACTAAACCAAGAAACACAAAACTAACATTTTTTCTTGTCTAGCATATTAAATGAATACTAACAGGATTAACAACGAGACACAGAAAGACTACAGTACTAACTAGAAGTAACAGTTTTGACAAACAGTTTGTAAATATAAACTACAATACAATTATTAATACTAGCCGTAATTTATTTACACAGACTTAACATACTAACTTTGAACAACATACAAATAACAAACAAGAGATTGGGCATTAGGATTTGACCTCCAATAACTTGAGACCAAGTAACTGAAATCTACCATCATCAAACCTTTTGTAAGAAGATCTGCTACATTTATGTTGAGTGTCAATTTTTAGCCATATGAAGTCAACTAATTTGCAATGCAATCTCTATAAAAAGATGCAAAATCTCTAAATGTTTTGTTATAAGAATTTTGAACAGATTTCTATTATACACAAAGTACTAGTGTTGTCAATATAAAATAACAGTGTTCATAAAATTGTACCCATAATCCAGCAATTGGTTTTAGATCCAGAGAACCTGTCCACAACAACTTTGTAAGCAAGCCCAACCCCCATAAAAAAAAAAAAAAAAAAACAAAAATTTCAGCTTTCAGTTGTAGAAGTGGCAACTACTGTTTTTTCCTGCATGCTAAGAAATAACCTATATCCTAAAAAAACTAGACAACCTCCAGTGGATGACATCCTATCAATTGTAGCACCACATATCACTATCATTGTAAAGCTCAGTGTAAGCAACTAATTCCAATGGAGAATCCTTAGAATACCAAAGTCCTAATGATGGTTTTCCTTTAAGGTATCTAAAGATTCTCTTAACAGCTAAGAGATGGGAAGACTTTGGAGAAACCTGAAACCTTGCACATGCACACACTGCAAACATGATATCTGGCCTGGATGCTGTAAGGTACATCAAAGAGCCTATCATAGATCTATAAAGATGTTCATCAACATCAGCAGCATCTCCATCTTGAACCAAAGGCTTTTCCAAATCTGTTGGAGTAGAGGCAGACTTCACATCTGAGTAGTTGAACTTTCTCAAAATCTCATGGACATATTTATCTTGACTGATAAAAATTCCTTTCTTTTTCTGTTGGACCTGTAATCCCAAAAAGAAGGTGAGTTCTCCCATAGAACTCATTTGAAACTTATCCTTCATAAGCTTCTCAAACTCATCACATAATTCCTTCTTTGTAGATCCAAAGATAATGTCATCCACATAGATTTGAACAAGCAAGATATGTCCCTTATGTCTCTTGATGAATAATGTTTGGTCAATCTTTCCTCTTTCAAAACCATTGCACAAGAGATAATTTGCCAAAGTGTCATACCAAGCTCTGGGTGCTTGATGCAGGCCATATAATGCTTTCACTACCTTATAGACTTTATCAGGATGGTCAGGATCTTCAAAACCTGGAGGTTGACATACATAGACCTCCTCTTCAATCTGACCATACAGGAAATCACTTTTGACATCTATTTGGTAGACCATAAATCCCATATATGAAGCATAAGCCAGGAATATTCTTATGGCCTCAATTCTAGCCACAGGTGCAAAGACTTCATCATAGTCTATGCCCTCTTCTTGAGTATGTCCTTGAGCAACAAGTCTTGCTTTGTTTCTGATGACAATCCCCCTTTCATCTTTCTTGTTTCTGTATACCCACTTTGTACCAATTGCTCTATGACCTTTAGGTAAATCCACAAGAATCCAGACCTTTTGCAGTTTGAACTGAAGAAGTTCCTCCTGCATAGCTTCTACCCATGCTGGATCACTAAGAGCTTTAGAAACTCTTTTTGGTTCTTCCTGAGAGAGGAAACAAGCAAAAAGACACGTATAAAGGTCCTAATGAGTCTTTCCCTCATAAATAGAACTAAGAAATCCTTGTTTAGAGTAAGAAGTTTTCATCCTTCTTGTTTGAACAGATGACTGCACATCACCAATCACATGCTCAATTGGGTGATCTTTGTGAATTCTTGAGTGAGGAGTGGTAGGTACTGCATAAGATTGTGGAATGTTCCCTAATTCAATTCCTTGGAACTCCACTTGTGTGTCTTCAGATGCATGACTAGGGCCTACCAAGTCTTCAGGGGTAGCAGTATTAACTTCAGGGACAGCAGTACTAACATCTCTACTACCAGTATTAACTTCTGGTCTGGCAGTATTAACTTGTTGATCAGCAGTACCATTATCCTCAAGACTGCTATCTTCAGGAGACTTTTCTGTAGCATCATTCTCATCTTGTACCCTATCTTTATCTTGTATTGGAGCATCAACAACAGATCTTGGTGCATTATTACCAAAATATGAAGTTTGTTTGGTGTGTTTACGTGGGAATGGTTTATTTTTGAGTTTTACACGATTTAGCTAAATGTTGGAAATTTAAAGTGGACGCGTAAAAGTTTAAAATAAATAATTGGATGTTCATTGATGTAAAAAGGTGTGAAAATGTGAGTTGTTACAGCATTGGAGTGTAAACTTTACAAGACTACATTCATGGATTTCTACAAACAAATCTCGTTGTATTATTTCAGTCTTACATTATTGATGCAAACTTTGGGACCAACGTATAACAAATTCAGATTTTGGTTAAATCAACGAGATTACTTTTCAAACGACTCAATTTAGAGGTGTTTCTTACCTTTGTGTGCTTGTATTCTTGACAAGTAAACGTAGATATTAAAAATTTACATATTTACGACTAAGCGACACTACATTTTAGGGGGTGTGTTTACTGATTGGCTATCAAAGGAGCCAAGGTTTATAGAGAAAGAGAACCAGGGTCAAATGTTTTTACTGTACCATAACAACTTTCAAACCAATGACATCATTACAAAAGTTTTACAGGATTGTATACATACACTATTTGTTTGCATTGTTGTCATACTAGATGCCTTCATGATTAATTATACGTGTTTATAATTGCTATTACGTATATTACTACCCATGATTTATATACATATACTTATCTTCTCCTAAGTATACTTTACACTTGTTGATATAGGAGTTATCTATATAAATACTAGAACATTTCTCAAGACATTACGAATATCATGATGGTCCAAAAACTCTTACACAACTTTAATATATTATCTCGCAACATTTCCTTGGAGCACATGAAAATTTTTGAACTAGACTAATCTTTTTTCTCTTCTAATTTTGAAAGAAAATGCTCAAGGGAAAGGCACCCAGTAACCAGAAAAACCACCCCCCAGCCACACAAACACCACCACCCCTAAGACGATGATCAACTTAAGGTACTAATTGGCTAGGTGTTGGCGGTATGAAGTTCGTTGGAGAACGTGTGCAACAGAGCAGGAAATGGCAAAGATAGCCATGATTCAGGTTTAAATGTTCGAAGGACAGAACGAGTTGCTAGAGAGTGCACTTACCAGTCGTCTTGAAATGCCAACCCTAATTTCAAAGGCATGAAGGGATTGGATCGAGTGTGACTCAGTGGTTTGAAAGAATGGAATACTATAGTTCCGTATAAGCAAATTTATATGGAAAACCAAATTATGTTTGCGTTTGTACTCTTTTGGATGTTCTAAGTGGGTTAAACTCCCACGTTAGGACTATTGGTCACGACGTTGCATACGCAATGACTTGGACAAACCTGAAAAAGAAGATGACCAACAAGTTAAATTGCCCAATTGGGACAGGAGATTAAGTAAGTTGAGGTTGAGATACTGGTTGAGAAATATGAAGGTTAAAATGGTACCGACGTTGGGTATGGCTGGGGTACAACCAACGTTTCCAGGAATCGGTATTGATGTGTGTTAGGATGTTTCCTGAAGAGTTGGATAAGATCGAGAAGTATGTCAATGGTTTACCCGACATGATTCACGGAAGTGTAATGGCATCTAAGCCAAAAACTATGCAGGATGCAATTGAATTTTCAACGGAACTGATAGACAAAAAGATCAGCACTCTTGCCGAATGGCAAGCTGAGAATAAAAGGAAACTTGGTAACAACAACCAAGCTCAACAACAACCTCCCAAGAAGCAGGGTGTGGCAATAGCTTTATCGGATCCCGATCTACTCTTTCACTTCATTTTACAACCGGATGACCAAGAAACTAGGAAAAGAGATAATGGTTTAGAGGAAAGAAGAAGAGAGAGAGAATAAGAGAAAAAGAGATAGATTATTATTTAAGAAAATATGAGAAGAAGACGATTTTTCTAAGAAGGAAATATCTTATATATTACCCCTACACATTTAAATGTGACGCGCTGGGATGTTTAAACATAGACTCGGGCTCGGGTTTTGCTTGAGGATTAAACCCAAATTATATACAATATTGTTTTAACTATCGAGCCCGATTCTCGATAATATTCTTTACAACATTAACTAATTAATTGACCGGAGACTTAAATAACATAATGAACGAACTTCATGTTCGATCATAATATTTGTGGCTAACAATCTCCCCCGAAGTGAGTTCATTGATGACACTCCTTCATGAGATAATGAGATTGCTTTTGTCATATAATCTCATGTGGTCTTGGTCTTTCTTTTTGTTCTTTGTTGTAGGTTTGTTCCTTCATGCTTTGCGATCTTTACTTTCGGTCTTTTGTCATTGTCTTTATCGTCTATGCCATCTTGCGATCTTGTGTCTTTGACCAACATTCTTATATTATGCCTAATCTTAAAAGCTTCAAATCAGAGTTTGCGGAAGTCTTTGTCTTTAAATCTTGAGCTTTCTTGATAGATTGTCTTTGTAGAATGAGCATGAATATGTGGTAATGAATCGACTTTGGTTGATTGAGATATTGTCACCACCGTTTTAACCTATAGGTTTACATTAGTGATAATCAAGAAAATTGATTTGATAATCAATCGACGTGTCACTCGTAAAAGCGGTTGTTTTTTTTGTAATCGCATCGGGAAAGTTAGTTTTTTGAGCTTTTTTCAAAAATTCATAACCGTCAATTCATTTACTGGAACCAAATCGATATCCCAGTTGTACACAAGGTTTGATTCATATAGAATCTCGCAAGTCACCTCCAAGTGTATGTTTGATGCTTTGCTCAAGAGGATTCCATATTCTTATGGATTAACTTATAGTATCATCGGATTTCGCTGGCAAATTTTCACAATTATATTGCGTTTAGGACTCTGTTACCACTACGCGATTACTCGTTCTCTTATCCTCAAGAACTACAATACCATACTTAGATGTGTACACCTGTGAACTTGATGATGTTCAAATTAAAGTTTTGAAATGGAATGTATCCTAACGGAGATTTTTATTTGATCTCTGGGCTCTCGATCGATTAGGTTGATTTTGGTTTTTTAGTACTCGGATGGCTGGTTGGCAGAGCTAGATTGCCACCTATTCAATATCAACGATCTCGGAGTGAGATGTCAATAGATAACGTGTGTATCTCCGTGACAAATGAGACAAGTTTCTGTTGAGAGAAACCTGAATGGCTGGGAAGGGTTATGCATTGCATCACTGGGTCCATGATGTCGTTTTCAATGTCAGCAATCAACTTGTGATTCTGACAGCATATGTATTGACCGGTTTCTGCTTATGTTGGTGAGGGCTTCTTTCTTTTGACCCTTTATCCATTAAATTCTTTTTCATTCTTCAACGCCATCAATGCTACCAAAGACGTCATTACTAACACCTTGTTCTGTGATTGTTCCAGTGTTAACTCAATCTTTAGTCGGCATTATTCCCTATATACATTCATCTCCAATCATATTAAGACTGCTATTTATATACTTTGGGATTATCCTTGGGTAGATCCTTCGGTTTCTGGGTTGGATCATAGGATTTTGATTTCTTAAACCTAACCACCTTATGACTTTTAGAATCGTCGTGAATTTAAGTGTGTTGGGTAATAAGATCGAAACCATAAAACCTTTTCTTACTGGTTCAGCATTGAGTCGTTTTAGATCATATTTTAATTACATTTTTCCCTTATTTTAATAATAAACACTTAGTTTTTGAATACCTTGTGAATTGTGAATTAAACTATGTCTTGAAAATTCTATGGGAGGAAAATATTATCAGCATTGAATGGTTTGGAACATTATTGATAATGTTTTGACTACATAATATTGTCGTTGTAGGATGTATCCAAAGAACATTTAAAAACGGTTGTTTTTCGAAAAAAAAAACTCCCCTCAAGAATAGGACCAATGAAAATTTGTTGTCTTTTTTTTGGGGGTTTGTTAACATTATGAGGGTTGGAGTGTTGAACACACAAATTTGAATGTTATGAAAATTTGTCATCGAAACTAAATTCTTGAAAAAATTATGTTCTACTTTTTGAAAAAACACAGATGTTTGAGGACTTCTCTTCTAACGAGGTAAGGGGTAAGGCACGTATGGTACCACTATCCTTTTTCTTGAGCTAAAATATTGAATGTCTTGTTAGGAACAACTCAAGACCGAGAGAATCGTTAATGTTCTCGTTGTGTGGACATAAGTTATAAACCTTCCTTTATTGGAAGTCAGGGAGTATGTACTGATATTTGCACACTAAGCCATTTAGAAATTAGGACAAATGACATGTTTTGAAACTATTTGCAAACGCTCGCTCGAAACTTCATGTATCACAACCCGTGTTATTGTTATGCGACATTTTAAGCACGTAAATGTTATCGTGTCCAAGAGACATTGTCCAGAGATGAATTGTTTGAATATTTTATGGTGTTCTGTTTTTTTTTTTGTATTTTTCTTTTTGAGTTTTATATTTTTTGTATTTTTCTTTTCTATAATATATTTACCATGGTGATGGTGTCGATGATGATATCAAGCAGTTCATTTGCAGGAACCTCCAAAATCAGATGGAGGTAAAAAAATCTCATACATTCTTCTGACTAGATACACTTTTATACGATCCTCAGGAAGGGCTTTTTAGTAAAACAGAGTCAGCCCAATTGGTATTCGTTCTGACATAATATTTAATTCAATATATATACCATTTTTCAAACCTGTGTTCCTTGTTGAAATGTACGAGTTATGGATGTGGCTTTGTATACGAGTGTTAGTACAGGGTTGAATGATATTGCTATGGCTGACTGAGAGTGCTGTACATTGGTAATTTTGTTGTTAGTTGAAGCCATTAATCTTGATAGTTGTGTCACTCCATCCACATTACTTGAGCATAAACTTGCAGATTTAACGCCACATACTCTGCCTTGCTTGGAAGACTTGCAGTTCAGTTTTGTTTCTATGACATCTCAGCTTACAAGTTTATATCACCAAGGAATGTTATCCCTCCAGATAGTGCTTTTTTCGAGTATCAAGGCATCCCGCTATTGTTCTAGCGTCTGAAAATGCTGTTAGTTCAAAGCCAGAATCCTTTTGGTATACCAGTGTCCCATGTTAATGGTACCCCTTTAGGTATTTTAAAGATTCTTTTAAATCTCCTTGAGGTTGCTTTTCGAGTTGGTCGTGCTTGATATCGTGACAATAGCAGACTGCTTGCACTAAATTGGTCTACTAGATCTTTCAAGATACATGAGTGGCCCGATTTTTACTACGATAATCAGATTGGTCTAAGGGTTCTCCACTCAAATCTACATCTAGTTTGGGTTTTGTAGCCAATGGAAGTGACAATTGTCCATTATTATGCTTTTTCTGAATTTCTAAAGCGTACTTGGCTGATTGATTAAATAAAATTCCTTTTGGGGACTGGTGGATCTGTAGTCCTAAATAAAACTTCATTCCCCAATTAAGGGTCATTTCAAAATCTACTGGGCTTTAACTTTTCAAATCAGTTTTGTATATTTAGTTTTTGTCGACCTAATAATGATTGTCTTCAATGTAAATCGGCCAAGTTGAATATACTCCTCGTATTTTATTCTTGAATTAATTCTTGTCCTAGTGGTCCTTTGTTATAGCCTTTGGAACATAAGGAAGGTTGATATTCATTTGTACCAGTGGCTCTCTGGAGCTTGTTCTTTAATCCATACCATATGCTTTCTTTAGTTGGTAGACTTTTTCTGGTTGTCTGGATCAACGAACCCTTACGGCTGAGCAACGTTAAACCTCTTCCTTCAGTGGACCATTAAGAAATGCCGTTATCACGGTTTCCATCTAATAGTATTGGAAAAGATTGTGTGCTGCCGTGGGCAACAAAAATCCGAAATGCTTCCAAGCGGAGCAACTGAGCAATGATTCTTCAAAAATGCAATACCCTCTTCTGAGCAGAACCTGTAGCTACAAGTCGTGCTTTTGTTGCGTAAATTTACAGTATGTCTTCATCCTCTCTTGTTCTTCCAAAACCACTTTTAGCTTTTTAATTCATCTTGAGCCTAATGGTTTGTTCGACTAGTTAAAGTCTTTTAGTCTGTCGAACTGCTGAATTCTCTCCTGCATTTGCTTCAATCCATGCAGAAATCAGCCCATTGCCTCCTTACATGTTCTTTGGTTCAAACTATACTCACTGTTGAAGCGCAGCGTAACATAAACATTCTGGATCTGTGGCAAGGACTTTGTCTGTGTTTGAACTGGCATGGTTGGATTTCCATTGAACTTGTTTAATGGATGATCTCTGGTCCATCGGTAATCATGACTTTGTGGCTTGAAATGATATATGTAATCGGTATTATCAATGTTGCATAAGGAGAATCACCAATTTCTTGTACCTTGTACAAAAAGATTGACAATTCGCTTCTTGAACCGATGCATAACGGTGTTGATCATTGTTGTTTTCCTAAGCTTGATCGGGTGTTGGATTGTAATATTCTTCAAATAGTAAAGGATGAGAGAAATTCTAACCTTGATGTTGACGAATATCTGGCTTTTTGTTTTAATAGGAAAACATTTTGTATTGGGGGCTCGGGGTCAGGAGTTGTTAATATTGACGCCTTTTGTCCTTGAGGAACGAGGCAGGCCCTGAAGAGGGACATTTTCAACAGACAGCTCTTGTCGTTGTTGGTACGAGGTATGAACTGTTAGTTGATCAGACATCATCTCTTGATATCATCAAACTTGTTATGAATGGTCTAAATATTAAGCGTTTGTTCTCTTGTTGTAAACACCGATATCCCTTCGACTCGAGTAGAATATCCCCAAAATGACACATTGAGATCCCCTTTTTTCTTTCTCTTATCCTGATTTTCCCCAATCTCTAGTTATGTAACAAATGCAAACCAAAGATAGTGCAAGACTTTCTTATGGAAGGTTTCCTGTCCATTTATGATTGTGATATGCATCTTTCTATTGTGTGGGATTATGATGACTTGATCTGTTCTGAGTATAGCATGCGGTTGCAACTGCTTCAGCTAGAATGATATGGAAGCTTATGAAGCTGATAAGCATCGTCTCGAGCGCCTCAACAAGAGTACGGTTCCGTCTTTCGACAATGCTGTTCTGTTAAGTGTAAAGGGAGTAGAGTTTGATGTTCATGCCTTCTTCTTTGAAAAAGCATGGTGTGTCTTGTTCAAGAATTCCGTGCCTCTGTCAGTACTGGCAGTTAAAGTAATAACTTAAAGACTTAAAGATTGCTGTTGAATCTCATCGTGAGAATGTTCTTTGGAACTTCTTGGGTGTTTTCAGCCTGGATCGTAGAAAAAAGAGTACATGTGTATATTGAATTAGTTCATCAACAATCACGGGAATATTCTTCTTCCATTTTAATGATTGCATAGCGCATTGGGACAACACAAGTCCATGTGAAAGCAAATTTTAGCCTCTCCTCTTTGGAAACTAGGAAACTTGCTTTTGTTCTAATAATGCAACTTCTTTTTGTTTACTCATTTCTACAAGACGAACATAAGTTGATCCTTTTGTATTTTCCAACTAGGTATAAGCCATTCACAACCTCTTTTTGAGAGTAAAGGTAATGTAATGAAGTTAAGATGAGGAAAGCCTTCGATGCCATAAACCATGCTTGAGTTGGTGAATGCCTTTAGCCATGAAACAGGATTGGAGGTTTGATTAAAGTTGTTTCTTGAGAGATATTGTGTAGAGGATCAGATCCACGACTACTGTTTAGTAAATTGTTTCCCTGAAGATCTCTCAAATAAACAAGTAGGATTTTCTAGAGAGCAACTCCAAATCAGCATCTCAGAATTGACCAACCAAGAAAAGTTGTGATTGAGGACTCAAAGTCGTATAAACCCGTTTTTAGCGGGACTATCCCTTGAATCATTACTCTCGACATAACCCAAGAATTGGAAGCTCAAAACAGATCATTTCCAAAACGAAACATACCCAGATAATTTGCGCACATAAATTATACAACAGCTTAGAGTTGCCCGGTCTTGTTTCTTTCGTTGGTGTTAGGTATATCTCTAGAGTCATAAATGAATAGGAGTGAAGTTGCTACAATCTGCAAGAGACATTGAGAGGATGATGGAAAACATTGGACAAATTGGTGTTCTAATGGATATTTAGATATCTCTTCAAGACATATAGTTATCCTAGATTTAGAGACAATGTTCGCTTAGTAGGACATAATATTGTTGATTCATTCATCCTTACCATATATCTTAGGCATCTCTTATGCTTTTTGGTTTCGCCTAAGTGGTTTTGTGTCCATGTATAACTGAAGGGGAACATCTGTTTAGCTATCCCACCATTTCTATTCTCTTATTTGTATTCTCATACAAACTCCTTATAGTAACTCATGGATTTTTGAATAGCTGGTATCTGATGGCAACTGTTGTCTTATGGGAGGGAGGTTCTGCAACAGATTTATTCGCTTTTTCTTGGGTTTACTGCGCACGAATTATGCACTACATATAGGCTTGTTAAGTTCTAGCATTCACGTCTTTCAAGATCGAGGTACACAAGCATCTATGATTTAGAATTAAACACAACATGTTCCACATTCAGCACAGACAGCTTTTCATTCGAAGTTCTGTGAGTTTGTGAACGTCATTACCGCAGAGTAGATGTTACAGACTTTGTTTTTCTTAGAAATACTAGAAATCACTTATGATGGTCTTCTATCTTCCTTCTTTTTAAACCTTCACTTGACTATTGTTTGGCACGACCTTTTTATCTTTAATTGATTAGCAATTAAGTTATGTGGCTTGCTAACTATATTTGTGTTAAATTACTCCTGAGATTAGACATGTATTGGGATTAGTATCACTAGATGACATGAGGGCAAACTGTGGTGTTATAGTTTGTGTCTGTTGGGGGGATGGCCAATATTATACATCTTAGGTTTAAGTATCATTTGTGTTTTTGGAAATTTCACGGCTTGGTTTTCTATTGCTCGAGGCAAAAAAGTCTGTTGATGTGACTGGTTTTAAATAAACCAATTGTACGTAATTAGTTTTATTAACCGGATGAGTCGTTTGAAGTAACTTCCTCATAATTATCGCGAGAAGAGAATTGTGAAAAAACGGTGTAAAAAGATCGGTTTTCTCTAAAATGATGGTTTTGGGAATCCTTTAGAGTGTTTTTTGGTTGCTCGAACTACAGATTGGTTTAGCAAACTTAGTTTTCACACAAGCTCTCTTTCCTTTTCGTTACCAGAATGATTTCTCTTTAACTCATTTATCACCATGGTTCCCTTGGTCTTGCATTTTGAGCTTTCAATCTTGTATTTCAGTGATATTGTTCACGTTCTTTTCGAATACATTTGATTGCATGTCTTCTTTGCAAGCTGGGGTTGTTTGTTTCATCTGTTCGATTTAACAATGTTCTTGATAAAGATAAAGTTCAGAGAAGATAAGTATTGTGTTTTTCCAAGTTTTCTAGCAAGAACTCTTAAATATAAAAAGCTTATTATGAACTTCAGTATGTAGTAATCAGATTTCAGTTTTGTTTTGAAGATGTATGTGCAGTGCAAGACATTACTATTCTTTTGAATTTATGAAGTTAAAAGCATTGTAATTAAGTAGTAGGCATTTAAATTCGTACAGAGAATGCAAATACGATACTTTGTAACTCTTTTAGACCCACTAGTCGAGAAGTAGAAGTTAGATCATATATGGTTTGAAAATTCAGCCTTTTCGATTCAAGTTCGTAATTTCCTTATTCAGGGATTTAAAGTTACTCCAAGATCGTCACTGCATTTTTTGTTTTTAGTTCATGATACAAACAATGCACTGTCCGGTTGTTGTTTTTTGTTTTGTTTGAGAAGAGTTAAGATTAGGGCCATTAATTAAGGTTTGATCAAAAACTTCCATACTATGCTTAGAGCTTTGAGGTTAGAGAATCTGGAATCATTGGGCTCATATTAGTATGATTTTAGTACCATAGCTTGTTAACAATTGTTCTATAATGATTGGACAAAGTTTGGTTTGTCCTATATTTCGTTTAGTAATACACTTGTGCTGACTTTTACTAATGGATTTAGAAACGGGTAGGAAAGGACACGTTTTTAGCAATGTTTGGGTTTTGTTTCTGTTAAACGTTTTTCTACACATAGTGTTACTAATCGCCTTGGTTCGGTAGAACGTGTTCCAACTGATCTCAAGAGAGTTTTGGATGGGTGTGTTTGTGGTTTGAAAGTTTTATAAAGATGTTTTGGGAATATGTGTACTCATACTGGTTTCACTTTCGTTCTTTATCCAATTTTGATCTTCTCTCCTTTCAAGAGTCACTGTCTCGTCCTCGCAGCATGTGGGGCAAAAATCTTGTTTGCTAGGATCCAGAGAAAGTATAATGAGGCGGAGATCTGTCCATACAAGCGTGGCTGCTTCTGGATTGAGCTATATTAGGAACTTTGGATTAGAAAGGTTGTGATGTGAGCGCTTTATTCGTTTGCACATTTGGGTGCTAAATGTGAATCGTCTGAATTGACTGTTGCATTTTTATTAAAGAATTTCATTTAATTATATTTATTTGTTTGTCCATTTCAATCATCGAGTCAATGTACTGTTTCCTTCCTTAACCATTTAACTCCGAAATAACCTTACTTGTCTCTTTGAGTTGACGTTCTAATTGTGGCCTAGGTAAATGAATAGGTTTCTAGTTTTTAAACCCTCGTTATATGTCAATGTTTTAAGAGCTAATAGTCCTAGAGTTTCATTTAACTTTGTTTAAAGTATTTTATAATCATTGTTCGGTCATTAAGGGCCGTATTACTTACAAGCTCAGTCTGTTTGGTCTGAAGTGCAATCAGACAACTATCCCGACTGCTAGTAGCCTCCCCTAGAGCCCTACTAGTCTCATCAAGGTTAGTTTTGCACTCCTTAAGTTCTTGAGTTAATGATGCGTTTGCTTTCTTTAATTGCTTTAATACCGTTTTGTTTTCCTACGTATCAAGGTCAAAATTAGCATTTTAATAATTAGCAAGCGCGAGCACGCTTATTCGCAAAATTCAAGCGCATTTTGATCAACCTGATTATCATTTAGTTACATTTTTTTGATGATTCAGGGAATGAAATTGCTATCATCCTTCTCCAAAAAACATGTGTCGTTAATGGATTCAGGTTGCTCAGAATGTTGTCTCACATTGGCAAAACACATATTTTCATCATGGTTTTGTACCTGTTCCAATGGCTGACTAGTAGAACTGGATTCTTCAGGTCGAGACTCCTTGAAATCTTTGCCATGTAACTTTAATGTGCTTACAATTTCTATGTTCAATCAATCTCTTCATCCGTGTTTTAGACCTGTGTGTGGTTTTGGGGGTGTTGGGGCTGATTTCAAGGGTTGTGATTTAAGTTTCCCAACTTTTCTTGTGGGGGCCCCCCCCCGGGTTGTTTGTTTTTGTGGTTTGTTTGTTGTTGGGTGGGGATTTGGTGATGGCTCTTGGGTGCTAGTTGGTTGGGAGTGTTGTAGTGGGGGTGGGAGTTGGGGGGGTGTCTACGGTGTATACGTAGGTCGAGGGCGGTTCCTGGAGGTGGTGGGTGGAGAGTGGGGGTCGCCCCCCCCCCCCCCCCCCCGGGGGGTGGGGAATGTAGCCCGGTGGGGTTTGATTTGTGGTTTGGTGTTGGTTGGGTTGGTGGACAGGAACCCCCGCCCCCCCCCCCCCCCCCCCCCGCCCCGAATAGATAGAGGATAGGATATATAGAGCGTAGAGCGTGGGTCGGTTGGTGTAGGTTGATCGGCGTTTGGGCTTGCACTCAAGAGAGATATGTTCCGGGAGTTTATAGTTGGTCGCTTATGGGGGTGATTTGGGAGGGTGCGTGTGTGGAGGCACCGCCGTTGTAGGGTGAAGTGCATTGGATGGTGTGGGTGTTTTGCTCGTAGTTGGTTTCTTATATGTGGAGGGCACGTGGTACACATGCCGTTCTCTGGGGGGTGGTTGGGTCTCCAGGTGGTCGCTCCCGGCTTGTGGGCCCAAGAGTTTGTTCCCCTGCGAGATCGGGAAATGGTGCCAGATGTTGGTTGGGAGTGTTCGATTAGTATGAAATACCCCCCCCCCCCCCCAATGTTTTTCCCCCCGTGGTGGGGGAGGCGTTGGTTTGACCTTGAACAATATCTTTATCAATTTTTAAAACACATTGGAGTACCTCCCCCCCCCCCCCGCAGCGAGGTTGGGGTGTTTGGAGGAGGGTAGGAAATGGGTAGGGAACCTCACTAGGCAGGTGACCTATAATGAATTATGTTGCATTCGGGCGTTTTAGTGGCGCATTTTCTATTCTGTGATATACGTTGTTATTCATTCACTCGAGGTGAGTTTATAGCCTTACATTTTACTTGCTTTACATATACTTTACAACTTTTGGGGGAGAACATGCTTGTTACCTAATCCATTTACTTGATTGGTTTGAATTCATTACATGTGCATTTGCATTCGTTTTACAAACTTGTCTGCATACTCAATTACTTATTTTGGGACGAAATACATTGCGTGTTTCACTTATTTTTGAAAACAAGGACATTACTTTACTTTTACCCAAATGATTATGGATTAGCTTATGCGGATTAAACTGTGAATTACCTGGAGGGTGAGCGCGAATGTTATGAAATAGATCTATTCGTGTGTGACAGCCCCGTTCTGGTGATTGGCTATCACTGGTGTTGAAACTACCGAGCCAACAAACGTTATAGCATGTCGGAGCATGGCAAGAATATGAACATGAACAATTATGGTGCCTTGAATAAAGTGGCATATATATGAGTCTACGTAACAACTTCATGAACTTAGAGTAATCGTAAACATTGTTTTATACACACATGTATATCTACGTTGCCTTGAACAAAGTGGTAATACATACTTTGAACAATGGTGGTCCAACCATACATACGTTTTTGTAACTATTTGGGGATTTAAATGGTCATGCATACTTTACAACTCTTTGGTTTATAACATTCATACATACGTTTTTGTGACTATTTGAGGATTGAAATGGTCATGCATACTTTACAACTCTTTGATTCACAACACTCATACATACGTTTTGGTGACTATTTTGGGATTTAAATGGTCATGCATACTTTACAACTCTTTGGTTTATAACATTCATACATACGTTTTTGTGACTATTTGAGGATTGAAATGGTCATGCATACTTTACAACTCTTTGATTTACAACACTCATACATACGTTTTGGTGACTATTTTGGGATTTAAATGGTCATGCATACTTTACAACTCTTTGATTTCCAACATTTATACATACATTTTTGAGGAATATACAAGGATTGGAACGATCATACATACTTTACAAAACTTTGGTTCAACATTTATACTTACAAAAACCTATGAACTCACCAACTTTATGTTGACACTTTTTAAGCATGTTTTTCTCAGGTGAATTAGATGCTTGGCTTATGTGATGTGCATTGGAGTCTAAATAATTCAAGATTTCTTTTCAAACGACACAGTTAGAGGTCGTTCTCTCATGACTTGAGCAATGGTATTATGAAGTAACGCTCCCGGAAACATATTCCGCTGCGACCCATTTTTGGGGGTGTTACAGATTGGTAATCAGAGCCAAGGTTATAGAGAACTAGGTTGCATTTTACCTAGACTATAACCGTTTTACAAACATTGCATCATACAAAAGGGTTTTAACGGGACATACACACACTGTTTGTTGCATTAGTTGGTCATACTAGATGCTTACATGATTCATATACGTATTTATATTATAGTACGTATATTACTATGAGGGTCTTACATATATATATACAAAGATGTGTTTACATTCTTTCACACATACTCTACAATTATTTATATAAGGGTTATCTATATAAATAATAGAACATTCTCAAAACATTGCGAATAAAGCGATTGTCCAAAAACTCTTACACAACTTTAACATATTATCTTGCAACATTCCACCTTCGGAACACGACTTAGATAACTAAACTAATTTTATTTTATTACTCCTCTAATTTTGAAGAACAATGACAACTGCGAATCAAGGGATGAGCATTGAGGAAATTGAACAGATTATAGCCCAGCGAGTGGCTAATGCTATCAAGCCTATTGCTATCTATGAGTCAATAAACCAGACCAAGCAGCAGGAAAACAAAGTAGCAGGGAATGCTAGTAACAAAAGGAAGTGGGAATGTGACCACAATGGAAACTCTAGCCAACAACAAAACAAAGAGCATAAGGTGTTTAGAGCACACACTGTTAGGCTAAGCAACAATGAAGACTATGCTGAAAATCTACCATTATGTAACAGGTGCAATTTTAACCACATTGGCCAGTGTGCAGAAAAATGTGGCAATTGCAAATGGAGGGGTCACCAAGCAAGAGATTGTAGGATCCCAGTCTCGAGAGCGAAACAAAGGTCTATAGGGTCAGGAAAGAAAGCTAAAGTTATCTGTTATAGGTGTGGAGGTCTGGGACACTACAAGAGTAATTGCCCAATAGTGAAGTTTTAGAAACGTATGGACAAGTACTGGAAAGTAAAAGCTCGTGGAGACTCTAGCGCCACGATATCTAACATCAACATCTAATGAGAGACCTATTACCTAGTAAAACTTAAGTTGGAACTATCATAGACTCTATGTCCTTTAAAAATTCGCATTGTACTTCCTCATAAATTTCGTTGTACTAAACAATTTCAAATTATCTTATCAAATTATCGTATTAAAGAATTTCTTCAAAATCACTTAAAATTCATTATTTACTCTTGCAAACTACTCTCACAAATATCATGAAATCACAACGTTATTTTGACGAAAATGAGCAATGCATCGTTAGTCCTTAATTATACATGGCCTGATCAAATATGAATAATTCAGGAAAGTACCATGCCATGCTGAGAGTAGCCACCTTAAAACATTTGTCAACAAACAATTTTCTATCTTATATCAAGTTTTGTGTGCGTATTCATAAAATGTATTTATCTCGAGGAACTAAACTAATAATCATAATAACTAAGTAAACTCTTACACCACCTTACTATATAAAGTCGACATCATTCTATACAAAATCCTATATCCAAAAGTCAAGATGCATCCCTAGTCACCCTAGGACGAGCCACTAACAAGTTTACTCGCCATTAAGGAATATACCGATTCACCATTTTCAACATCTGCGTAATACCATAGAGCTTAGCAGTTAAGACACCACCATATGTATAAATTTGTTATCACCCTAAGAAAAATGTTATAACTAATGCGTTAAGCCGAAAGGAACAAATAAGCCCACTAGAAGTCAGGCTTTAGACGCAACAATAAATATTAAACCAACATCACAAATCTTGAATGCTCAAGTTAAAGCAATTTAGAAGGGGAATGCAAACGAGTTACCAAGCGTGGTAACGAAATTATCAAAAGGCATAAATAAAAATAATAAATAGATTTATTGCTACAACATCCATTTATTACTTTAGAAATAAGATTACATAAGAACAAAAAGGAAATACAAGTTTTATTACAACTCTCCCCTAACAATAATATCTATTCCTTCCAAAATAGATCCACGCCAATAGCAAGGACGTTGATGGGTGCGAGAATCGCTAGAATAAAGGCCAGATACTGAAACTCTTCTTTATATGGGACGTAGGCAAGATAAATGCTGAGTGCTATCGTGCTCGCCATCGCCAAGAGTTTAATGATATGCAACATTCTTGAGGATTGGATATGAGAAAATTTAAGTGAAAGATTAAGTGTTGTATGGGGAAATACAGGATAAAAATTTGGTATTTAAAAGGAGAAAGTAACCGTTGGGGTTACTGTTCATAGCCGTTGGGGTTATTGTTCATAGCCGTTGGGGTTATTGTTCACGTAAAAAAAATATATACCCACACATCTTCATCAACACTATTTCGGAAGACAACTCGAACTGAATTACGAGACGTAATTCTTTTAACACGGGGAGACTGTAACAACTCACATGTTTACACCTTTTTACATCAATGAACATCCAATTATTTATTTTAAATTTTACGCGTTCACTTTAAATTTTCAACGTTAAGTTAAATCGCGTAAGCTAAATATTAACATTCAACGTAAACGGGCATCAAACAATTAAATATTTACATCAAGAAAGTGTTAGATAATTATTTAGAGGATAATTATTAACTTTGCACATTTTATTTTTATTGGTTACGTAAAGTGTTTACGTTTCGTAATTAAATACATTTAGGCATACCCGGAAGCACCAAATACCCACAATTATACCTAATACCTAAAAATTACACAATTTTCTTATACTTATGTACACGTGGCCGGATATGGAGAAGCATACAAGAGAAAATATCACAAAAATATTTGCTAAAGTCTTGTACAAACCTAAACTCAATATACATAGTACATGACTAGTGTTTTGCTTATTTTCTTCCTTGATTTCCTCATATTGTCCAACATAGTGTATTATGTATCTAGACTTAATACCAACTAGCTACTTGGTGTATATAAAGGAAGCAACTAGTTAGATAAACACACTTCTCATATTTCCTTAGTGAAAACATCACATATCTTACTTTTCCTCTCCCCTAGGCCATGACCAAACTCAAAAATCACACAAAGAATCCTTAAAATTTTATTGACCACATATAAAAGTATTCTTACATCATATCTAAGGTATACCAAGAAGGTTTGAAGGTTTAGTTAAGCATTTACAAGGGTTAAGCAAGAAAGGTTTAGGATTAGGGTTTCATTGAAATTAGGGTTTTCTTTGTCGTGGAAGATTGGGTTTATTATCTAAACTAGGGTTTAGATTTTGTATTTCTTCATCATACATCATACTAAGGTTATCTAAAACCCTTAAACTCTTTACATTTTTGATTTCATATGAATATTATATTTATATAGTGAATCACCATCTAGGAAACTTATTAACTTGTAAAATGGATTTTTACACTTAATATGGTTTGATATACTTTTACATGTGTTATATGAATGTTAATATCATGTTGGAATGGAAGTATAAGCATTGTACAAGTATGGTTTAGTTTATAAAAAGTATATATAAACTAGTTACTTAAAAAGTGTACTTATTAAGTTTATGAGCAAAAGACATGTAAAGACTTGTTATCATGGAAATACTTAGACAAACGATGGACTAATGACCTAAATAATATAATACTTGTGGTATAACACATGGTAGAGGACTTGTAACAAATCAACTAGGCTAAAAAGTTATAAAAACAAGTTTAAACACATTTCTAACAAAAAGATCAAAAGGGTCTGTTTTAATCCGAAATATAAAGCATTTATTTTATATTTTTATAAAATACTGCACCTCATGAGGATTCCAAAAATATAAGAAACTCGAAAAACCAATTTATAACGAAGGAGATACGGCATTTGCAAGCTATACGATATTAAACGCGTTTATAAAAGACATTTTATAAAAACTTATTAAAATTCAACTCTGATATAAATGATTGGTTATTTTTCTCCGAAAGTACATATTTTTAGGATTCCAAAACATTAAGATTAATAATTTTTAGATCAATAACGAAGGAGTTATGGATTTTTCATGTTTGCGATAATAAATAAGTTTATAAAAATAATTATATAAACTCTGTATAGTAAAAGTCACTATTCATCTCATATACATTTTGGAAAATACCTTAGTTAGATAAAACTTTTAATTACAAAGACGTGCTCAAAATAATCACTAAAATCGGAGTTAAAACGGAAAAGATACGACGTTTACGAGGTTTATGATAATTAAATTTATAAAAATAATTTTATAAAAGTGTATGAACAGTAAAAAGCACTGTTCACCAGAGGTCTTAAAAAATGAAAATGTAATATTTTGATAACTCTTCTTAATACGAAAACGTGGACATAAGAAACGTACAAAACGAACTTAAAACGAGAAAGTTACGCCGTTTTTACTAAAGAGATATTTATAAACGTTTTTAACTTTATAAATATGATTTCACAATTACAATTAGATGGTGATGTAGCTATATAGAATTATATGCGGTATTAGTTATTCAAAGTACTTAGTACTCATATGATCTATAATTAATTAGGTTGCATTCGGGCGTTTACGTGAGGCATTTCTCATTCTGTGATATACTTTGTTGAATCATTCACTCGAGGTGAGTTTATAGCCCCACATTTTTACTTATTTTACATATACTTTACAACTTTTGGGGTGAGAACATGCTTGTTACTAATTCCATTTACATGATTGGTTTGAATTCATTACATGTGCATTTACAATTCATTTTACAAACTAGTCTACATACTCAATTAGTTATTTTGGGATGAAATACATTGCTTGTTTCACTTTATTTTTTAAAACAAGAACATTACTTTACTTTTACCCAAATGATTACAGATTAGCTTAAGCAGATTGAGTTGTGAATTACTTGGAGAGTAAGTGCGAATGTTATAAAATAGATCTATTCAGGTGTGACAACCCCGTTTGGGTGATTAGCTATCACTGGGCAAACAAACGTTATAGCATGTCGGAGCAAAGAATGACATATACATGAACATGAGCATTTACCGTACCTTGAATAAAGTGGCATACACCCAAGTCTACACAACAGTTTCATGAACTCAAAGTAATCGTAATCATTGTTATATACACACATAAATATTTACGTTGCCTTGAATAAAGTGGCAATACATACTTTGAACAATGGTGGTCCAACTATACTTAACTTTTTGTGACTATTTGGGGATTGAAATGGTCATGCATACTTTACAACTCTTTGATTTCCAACATTCATACGTACATTTTTTGTGACTATTATAAGGATTGAAATAGTCATACATACTTTACGAAACTTTGGTTCAACATTTACACTTAAACAAACCTATGAACTCACCAACTTTATGTTGACACTTTTTAAGCCTGTTTTTCTCAGGTGAATTAGATGCTTGGCTTATGTGATGTGCATTGGAGTCTAATTAATTCAAGATTTCTTTTCAAACGACACTGTTAGAGGTCGTTCTCTTATGATTTGAGCAATGGTATTATGAAGTATCGCTCCCGAAAACATCTTCCGCTGCAACCCATTTGGAGGTGTTATAGATTGGTAATCAGAGCCAAGGTTATAGAGAACTAGGTTGCATATCTTACCTAAACTATAACCATTTTCAATGATCACATTTTCAAAAGATTTTTATAGGACATACACACACTATTTGTTGCATTAGTTGGTCATACTAGATGCTTACATGATTCACATACGTGTTCATATTATCGTACATAGATTACTATGAGGGTCTTACATAGATATATACAAAGATGTGTTTACATTCTTTCACAAATACTCTACAATTATTTATATAAGGGTTATTTATATAAATACTAGAATATTTCTTAAGGCGAGGTAGTAATATAAGCTCGTAAGTCCTAAACGCTACCTAAACATTAAGCTATCAAATATGATATCTTACCATCATTTACCATCATCCATTCATACCATGATGCATTCCATTTCGCCATGACACGTTTCCATCCCTGTCATGAGTGCATTATTCATTCACCAGGCACCATCTTACATCCATACTTCACGCATCTTGCATGGTTTCATATAAAGACGACTTATATAAACTTTTACTCGTGCAGGTTATGGATGCACCCACTATTCCTGTCTCTACTGAGGAGAACTTTGAGGACCCGATTATCAGGGTGGATATCATTCACCCAGAGCCCTTCGCTGCAGCTGCTTTTCCTGCGGCGACCGTTGTGAGGACACAAGCCCAACACGGGGAGGCTATACAAGGCATTCTTGAGCATTTGCAAGGTGTGCCCATAGAGGATGAGATGAGTACATTGAGGTTTAGGATGGGTATGGCCATAGCAGAGAATACTTCTCTACGTGGTATGATTAAGACCATGGAGGCTATCGAGACGGTTACTCATATCCAGGAGAAAAGGGCTCGTATGGAGATGGAGCGACAATTGACTTTAGTTCAGGAGTCACAACGACAAGACCGAGAGAACTTTAAGAAGCTTCATGAGTTAGTCACCAGTCAGCTCGGACGTCCCCCCATAGATATCTTGTTTTAGGAATTATGTATTAGCTTGTATTGGAAGTTGTAGTGTCAAGAAAACCATGTAGTATTTTAAAGGGAAAACAATGAAACCCACTATCTATCGAATCACCATATTATGAAAATTTTGCCAAATTTTACTTCAATTCCCTAAATTAATTATGCAACCCATTGTCTCAAATATCATGAAATCATAACGCTATTTTGACAAAAATGAGCAATGCATTGTTAGTCCTCAATTATACATGGCTTGATCAACTATGTATAATTCAGGAAGAACCATGCCATGCTGAGAGTAGTCACCTTAAAACTTCTTGTCAAGAAACAATGTTTTATTTATATCAAGTTTTATGTGTGTATTCATAAAATGTATTTATCACGAAGAACCAAACTAACAATCATAATCACTAAGTAAACTCTTACACCACCTTACTATATAAAGTCGACCTCATCAAAAAATGTGTTATAACTGACGTGTTAAGCCGAATAGAACGGATAAGCCACTAGGAGCCGAGCCTTAGATACAACAATAAATATTAAACCAACGTCACAAATCTTGAACGCTCAAGTTAAAGCAATTTAGATGGGGAATGCAAATGAGTTACCAAACGTGGTAACAAAATTATCGAAAGGCATAAATAAAAATAACAAATAGATTTATTGCCACAACATCCGTTTATTACTTTGGAAATAAGATTACATAAGAACAAAAAGGAAATACAAGTTTTATTATAACCCTCCCCTAACAATAATATCTATTCCTTCCAAAATAGATCCACGCCAATAGTAAGGGTGATGATGGGCGCGCGAATCGCTAGAATAAAGGCCAGATACTGAAACTCTTCTTCGTATTGGACATAGGCTAGATAAATGCCGAGTGCTATCGCGCTCGCCATCGCCAAGAGTGTAACGATATGCAACATTTTTGAGGATTGGATAAGAGAAAATTTAAGTGTTGTATGGAGAAATAGGGGATAAAAATTTGATATTTAAAAGGAGAAAGTAACCGTTGGGGTTATTGTTCATAGCCGTTGGGGTTACTGTTCAGTAAATATACCCACACCTCTTCATCAACACTATTCTAGAAGACAACTCGAACTGAATTACGGGACGTAATTATTTTAACACAGGGAGACTGTAACAACTGACATTTTCACACCTTTTTACATCAATGAACATCCAATTATTTATTTTAAACTTTTACGCGTTCACTTTAAATTTTCAACGTTAAGTTAAATCGCGTAAGCTAAAAATTAACATTCAACGTAAACGGGCATCAAACAATTAAATGTTTACGTCAAGCAAGTGTTAGATAATTATTTATAGGATAATTATTAACTTTTCACATTTTTATTTTTATTGGTTACGTAAAGTGTTTACGTTTCGCAATTAAATACATTTAGGCATACCCGGAAGCACCAATACCTATCTATACTCAATCAAATACCCACAATTATACCCAATACCTAAAACTTACACAATTTCCTTATACTTATGTACATTTGGCCGGATATGGTGAAGAATACAAGAGAAAATATTACAAAAATCTTTGCTAAAGTCTTGTACAAACCTAAACTCAATATACATAGTACATGACTAGTGTTTTGCTTATTTTCTTCCTTGATTTCCTCATATTGTCCAACATAGTGTATTATGTATCTAGACTTAATACCAACTAGCTACTTGGTGTATATAAAGGAAGCAACTAGTTAGATAAACACACTTCTCATATTTTCTTAGTGAAAAACTTCACATATCTCTCTTTTCCTCTCCTTTAGGCCACAACCAAACTCAAAAATCACACAAACAATCCATAAAATTTTATTTACCACATATACAAGTATTTCTACATCATATCTAAGGTATACCAAGAAGGTTTGAAGGTTTAGTTAAGCATTTACAAGGGTTAAGCAAGAAAGGTTTAGGATTAGGGTTTCATTGGAATTAGGGTTTTCTTTGTCTTGGAAGCTTGGGTTTATTATCTAAACTAGGGTTTAGATCTTGTATTTCTTCATCATACATCATACTAAGGTTATCTAAAACCTTTAAACTCTTTACATTTGTGATTTCATATGTATATTATATTTATATAGTAAATCACCATCTAGGAAACTTATTAACTTGTAAAATGGATTTTTACACTTAAGTATGGTTTGATATACTTTTACATATGTTATATGAATGTTAATATCATGTTGGAATGGAAGTATAAGCATTGTACAAGTGTGGTTTATGTATAAAAAGTATATATAAACTAATGGTTTTAAAAGTTACTTAATAAGTTTATAAGTATAATGAATTGTTGATCTTGTTATCTTGGATAATATTTAGACAAATCATGGCACTCTTTGGGCACCTTATAAGTATGTAAGAGCATGTGGTATAGTTGTTGTACAGGACTTGTAAAATAGTTTCTAATAAAAAGTTTACAAAAAACAGTTTTAAAACATTTTACATATATGATCAAAAGGGGTCTGATCAAATTCGAAAAATTATGTATTTATTTTATATGTTTATAAAATACTACAAGTTACAAGGATCGTAGGCATGTAGAGAACTAAAAAAACCGATTTATAACAAAGGAGATACGACATTTACAAGATATAAGATAATAAAAGCGTTTATAAAAGAAATTTTATAAAAAAACTACTTACAAACCACTTTGATATAAATGTGTTTGGTTATTTTTTCAGATTGTACATAATTTTAGGATTCAAAACATTAAGAATCATATTTTTCAGGTCAAAACGAAGGGGTTATGGATTTTTCATCGTGTTTACGATAATTAAGAGTTTTTAAAAAATAATTATATATACTAATGAACAATAAAATTCACTATTCATCTTAGATAAATTTTTGGAAAAATAACATAGTTAGATAAAACTTGTCAATTCTGATGAGTGCTCGAAAGAAATAACTAAAATCGGAGTTAAAAACGGAATAAGATACGACGTTTACGAGTTTACGAAAGTTAAATTTATAAAAATAAATTTATAAAAGTGCCTGAACAGTAAAAAGTACTGTTCACCAGAGGACTTAAAATATGAAAATGTAATATTTTGATAACTCTTCTTAATATGAAAGCATGGACATAAGAAACGTACGAAATAGACTTAAAACGAGAAAGTTACATCGTTTTTACTAAAGAGATAATTATAACGTTTTTTAACTTTACGTTCAATATCGATTTAACAATTTCAATTTAAATTCGGTGCATTGGATACTATATAGAGAATTATATACGGTATTAGTTATTCAAAGTACTTAGTACTCATACGACCTATAATTAATTAGGTTGCATTTGGGCGTTTACGTGACGCATTTTTCATTCTGTGATATACTTTGTTGAATCATTCACTCGAGGTGAGTTTATGACCCCACGTTTTACTTGTTTTACATATACTCTACAACTTTTGGGGTGAGAACATGCTTGTTACTGATTCCATTTACATTATTGGCTTGAATTCATTACATGTGCATTTGAAATTCGTTTTACAAACTGGTCTACATACTCAGTTACTTATTTTGGGTCGAAATACATTGCTTGTTTCACTTCTTTTTTGAAAACAAGGACATTACTTTACTTTTACCCAAATGATTATGGATTAGCTTAAGCAGATTGAACTGTTAATTACTCTGAAGGTAAGCGCGAATGTTATTAAATAGATCTATTCGGGTGTGACAGCCCTGTTCGGGTGATTAGCTATCACTGGGCAAACGAACGTTATAGCATTTCGGAGTAAAGAACGACATATACATGAACATGAACATTTACCGTGCCTTGAATAAAGTGGCATACACCTAAGTCTACGCAACAGTTTCATGAACTTAGAGTAATCGTAATCATTGTTTTATACACACATGAATATTTACGTTGCCTTGAATAAAGTGGCAATACATACTTTGAACAATGGTGGTCCAACTATACTTAACTTTTTGTGACTATTTGGGGATTGAAATGGTCATGCATACTTTACAACTCTTTGATTTCCAACATTCATACGTACATTTTTGGTGGCTATTATAAGGACTGAAATAGTCATACATACTTTACGAAACTTTGGTTCAACATTTACACTTAAACAAACCTATGAACTCACCAACTTTATGTTGACACTTTTTAAGCATGTTTTTCTCAGGTGAATTAGATGCTTGGCTTATGTGATGTGCATTGGAGTCTAAATAATTCAAGATTTCTTTTCAAACGACACAGTTAGAGGTCGTTCTCTCATCACTTGAGCAATGGTATTATGAAGTAACGCTCCCGAAAACATCTTCCGCTGCGACCCATTTTTAGGGGTGTTACATTAGAACTCATAATTGCAATCTAACTAATGAACCGAATTGAGGTGGATCAACATAACATGAAGATCATTTGACAAACTTATGGGGGTATTGACTTAACTTTTCTTCCCTATTCTTCCATAAAATAAATACTACCATGAATCCCAATCGTCCCAAAACTGTATTTACAAGGATAAGGACTTAGCAACCGTGTACTCAAATAATTAACTTGGGTTAAAACAATAATGTACTAAAAACAAGTACATACAAGGTAGGCTAAGGCGATTTAGGTGTAACAATTGGTTCAAGGGTTAACAATGCTCTTCATTAATAGTCCGGCTTAACCAGAAAATTACGAGAACCGTGAAAAAGATAGGCTCGGAGGGGTGTACTAGGGGAGTCTTGCACTAAAAATGAGTGCGAAGCACGGGTGTGGGATAGTTATATGATCGATGTGACCATCATAACAAATACAGGTTTAAAACATGGGTTAATCCTAGCGCCTGTTATTTAGCGAATCCTAATACTCCCTATGCGGTCTCGGGATGCATCACAAAAGAATTTAATACACTACCGGTACACTCATATAATTTAATACCAATACCAATGTTTTAGAAAAGGCGACAAAGACCATACGTACACATTCGTAACAACGAAATAGACACATATGACTGCATTTGAACCTTAACTCGAACAAGCTAAAGGTATAAACTATCTTGGGTATTAAAAATAGATACCCGAATTCCTATAGATCTAAAGCCGAACCTCACATTTTTGGGGTAGAATTCTGAGGGTTTTTGTGCTAGTCATATAAATTCCTATTCATGAGACGCTATTAATACTCGATTTTCGTCGGTATGTGTCAATTTTTTTTTAAATTTGGTTAAAATTACCTTTTACGCTATGTTTTGATATATTACCCATCATTTTAAGGACAAAGCAAATGTCAATTGAAGGAATAGTTTCTAAGGCTTATTTCCCCCTACACTTAAGTTGAACATTGTCCCCAATGTTCTTTAGAGGTACTCGTAAAAACAAATAAAGGGAAAAGAAAACAAGTAAAAGAAACTAGTACTCCTCTGGTTTACTCAATAATGGAGAAGAAACATGCGATAACTGGTTAAATCGTCCTCCAAGAATCGTC
>BQNB010004096.1:4657-110015 GCA_026074375.1 Tanacetum coccineum | reverse complement strand
ATAGCTATTAAAGTGAATCCACTTGGAGAAGTTAGATTAAGATGTATACTACTGAGATTAGCTTTCCTATCCTACATTTTAGAGTATTAACCTGGAGTTTAACTCGTTTTCCAAACGATGTTCCAGATTTGACTAGCAATCGTAAAATGGCCATAACTCCCTCATCCGGAGGAGTTGATAACCCATCCAATTCGCCACATGAAGCTTAAGACTATATCTATCCAACCATGTAATTTATTCACAGGCTCCAGGCCAAAAATTATTAGGAATATCCATGTTTTGCTACTGATCTAAAAACAGTCCATAAAACTACCTAGAAATCCCATCAAAACTTATCCAAATCACCAATTATTCACTTGCAATGCCATAACATATCCTAATAACATATCTCACACATCAAAACATGATGTTCATGATCAAACCCAAAATCAAACAAACTCAAGAACATGCATGCTCATAGGAGGTAAAATCAAACACGTGCACTTAAAATAAAATTAAATCAACACAACAAGGAATAAGAGACTTACAACCACAAAATCAAAGAAGACAAAGATCAACAAAAACCCTTCTTATTTACCCTTAGGGCTGCCGAAATCAAACACCCATGTACTTTGATCAAACCCTAGTTTTTATTATCCAATAACTTGCAAAAACCCTTGATTATAAACCATTGATGATTTAATTGCATCCAATTAGACTAAAACCCTTGGAATCAAAAGTTCAATGAAAAATCATGAACTCCTAAATATTGATGCATGGTGATTATCTTTGTTAGAGATTGATTAGGGTTAATTTAGGATTGATTTGGGATTAAATGAAAGTGATTTAAGGATTAAAGATGGATGATTTTGATGGTGTTGGTGATAGGGTCGAGGAGTAGTAGAGAGGAGGGATGAAATATTTTTTTGGTACTGCAACTATGTGTTTTTAATTTTAATAAAAGGCTTATATGAAAGTATTAAGTAAGCCTAATGGGCTTAAAACTTTTATAAAAGGGAATTAAGGAGTGTTTGTTTATTGGTTTTGTAGGAACTAGTAAAAAGGATAATAAGGGGGTGTTTGGTTTAGTGTTTTGATGGAGCCTAAAAGAAATTAAGGAAGGTGTTGGATTTTGTTGTTGCCGTCGAACAAACGAAGAGGAGAGGGATATGGGTTTTTTTTTCTTTTTGCCTGCGTTTGTGTGTGTGTTTTATAATTATAGAATGGGATATCTAAGTCTTATATATAGGAGAGTATTTATTATAGATTTGGTTTTCAAAAAAAATATATATAGGGGTCGTGGGATATGGCTTATGACCGGCTAAAAAAAATCAAGGGGGAATGGAGTGGGATTTGTGGGTTTTTATGGGTTATAATCTAATATTAGGCCCTATTAAGTTTAGTTTAAGCTTCAAACTTATAAAAACACTACATTTTCGACGCGGTTTCGGCTAAACATAAATAAAAGCTGAAAAACAATTAGAATAAAGTAAAATAGGCTCTCGTGGCTAATTATGAATTTCGTTGATTTCTCGATCGATAAAACGGATAAATTTTCAAGGCACGTTTCACAACTAGCTAAAACGACGATTTACGTTAAAACGACTAAAAACAAAATAATAAATTCCTTAAAAATTTGAAATGGAATTTAGAGCTCGGTTAAAATATTGACCGTAAAATATGAGATGCTACAGTGTGTATCTTCATGGCATGGCAATTTTCTTTTTCCTATTTCATAGAGTGTGTCATTTTTTGTTGATTTATACAGTTAGTATTAACATTGACTTCCCTTTGCAAGTTCACTTTTTCAGAAGCATCATGAAGAAGAAGAGGGAAAATAAAGGTATGGTTTTTTCGGCTTGAGTCGTGTAGTCTGTATATAGTTATACACATTTAGCCTTTAGTCGAAAAGTTTGGAAATGAGATGCCACTCAATGAAATGTATTTGAAGCCAAATTTCTCTTCAATTGCATCTTTAAACTTTATTGTTGGTTTTGTTCCTTGATTTCACAAGTAGCAATATTTATACGAACTCAATTTGGTATTTGTTTTTTATACAATATAATACTTTCCGTTAGGGGATGCAATTCGTTGTAAGAAAGTAAGAACAATGGATGGACATACCAAATTTGTTGGAACCTTAGCTTGGAGTTCGTCAATGTTATATTCAGGAAGCCATGATACAAGTATTCTTCAACGTGACCCACATGTACATGAAAGTTTTGATAGTAAGTTAAATGGTCACAAGTCAGTCCGTTTTAAAAAAATGGTCACAAGTCAGAGGTGTGTGGACTTAAGTGGTCGTGTGATAATTGTCAATTAGCATCAGGAGGAAATGATAAGAAGGTAGACAGTTGATTTATTTTGATATATATACATATATATATATATATATATATATATATATATATATATATATATATATTACCAAGTCTATGGCAAACATAATAATTTAAAAACTGTATAACCTGTGGAAACCGTAGAAGGGGGTGAATACGTTTCCATTTAAAAACTTTAAATCATTAGCATCAAATCACCAATCAAGTTAGACGTAATATGAGATGTGTCGATAATAAAGTTTTTACAGCAACTAACACATATTTAACAATACAAACTCAACCACAGAATTAAATACATAGTAGTCACAACAACCTAAACTAACAAGTATAATAAAAAAAAACCCCCACCCCCAAAAAAAACACCCCCCAAAAAAAATTTATTTTGTCACTACAATCATAAGCACAATGAAATGTATAAAAAGTAAAGCGGTAAATGTTAAAGAAATAAGTAAAGCGAAAGAAAAGAAAATAGCAAACTCACCACGGTGATATAAAGGTGGTTCGTCACGAAGCTCCTCTTCGCCCTACTCCACTCCCCGAGTATCCAACTCGAGAGTTACTTCACTAATCAACAAGCTCCCTTTCGGCGAAGAAAACCTTATACCAATGCTTACATTATTTTCCGACACTAAGCTAGATGTCGAGTTCTTCTTCGGGTACAACCAAACCCGTTATGTTTTATGGCGTCGCTTACATTTAAACACATAAATCGCGTCGCTTACATTATTTTCTAACACTAAGATAGATGTTCGAGTTCTCTATCTTAGCTGAACCAATACTACCACTTCAACCAATGTATATATAAGGCCAAAGAATACTACCAACCCATAATCAAACCCCATCCCAAATATATACATCATTTGAATCTTACACACTACTAAAAGATTGGAAGACATGGACTTCGAATCTAATGTAACAAATGTACAAATAGACAACCAAGACAACAAACCATCAGGATCTTGAAGATGACCAAAAGTTCTTCTCTTGCACTTATAGTGAAATGAGGAAATGATAGAAGAGTTTGATCCACATTTAAACAAGAAAACCAAGTTGAAATGATCAAAGAATTTTAGAGAGATTTAGTGAGAATCTAGAGATAGAAAGAACTTTGAAAGAAAATCATGCAAAAGGGTTATGGAAAAAGTTGATATGACCCACTGATTAATAGGAGATCTGAAAAACAGCTGTCTAGTTAAATGCGCGGTCCCAGATATATTAGGCGTGGGCCCCGCCAGATATTTAAAGGGGCGCCGGCCATTTAAAGGGACCCGCCCGACAGACACACCTGTTTTGTCTTTTTTGTGGTGACAAACATGTCTGTGAAATGACACTTGTTGGGGGAAAAATGGCTAGATTTGAATTTTGAAATAATTTAACTTAAATTTAAATTAGCTAGTTTCCCTCCATCTTCTAGAAGCTTAATTCAAATTTCAATTAGCTAGTTTCCCTCCATCTACTAGAAGCTTTGATTGGGCCTTAATGGGCCTTGATGGGCCAAAAGCTATTGGGCCTTAATGGGCCGAATTCTATTGGGCTAGCCAGTTTGCTTAGTCCGATCCAACTAGTGAAGCCCATATGAGTAAGAGTCTCGGGATGTCAAGATTGAGTTAATAAATGTATATTTGTGGTGGATAAGGATGGTGAGATATCCGTGAGTTAAAGTATACATCTACAAGTAACTTGTAAACTTTACGCTATGTTTTATAAGTTACATGTTTGTCGTCACCAAAATATAAAGAGAATGTATAGATTAAATATCGTAATATTTGCACTAACAATCACCCCTTTTGATGATGACAAAATGTTAAATTGTAAAGCATAGTAAAGTATAAAAGTTATTGGTTTACATTCCTTCTCCCCCTTTTGTCGAAATAAAAAGGAGTTTCTTGGATATAGGTTGGAGCATTTAGGTTGGAGGTATGAGAAGAAGGTAAGTGTGTAAGGTAAATATGTTGGAGGAATTAGAAGAAGGTAGGTGCTCCTAGTATATGTAGTGTGAAAGAATGAAAGGAAGGTGGGTGCTCCGAGTATATAGATTGAAGATATGAGGAAAAAGATGTGAAAAATAAAGGTTGAAGGTTATTTTGTGTTTCTTGGATAGTTGAGAGGAGGTTATAAGAAATAAGAGGAATACATGAGAAGAAAGTAAGTGCTCCGGGTATATAGGTTGGAAGAATGAGAATAAGGTAGGTGCTTTGAGTGTATAGGTTGAAGGAATGAGGAAAAGATAGGTGCTCCAAGTAAATAGTTTAAAGGAATGAGAAGAAACATGAGAAATAAGGTTGAGGTGGTTTTATGTTTCTTTGATAATTTAGGAGAGGTCATGATAGATGAGAAGAAGGCATGATAGAATTGTAGGTACTTCAAGTATATAAGTAGAAAGTATTAGACGAAACCTGAAGGTTGAAGGTGATTTTGAAGTAGATGAGGTGAAGTATTTGGAGTATGGATGAGCCCTTCATCGTATTTGACAATCTCCAATCCTATCTTCCTATAAAGGTGAGCTTGCATCATCCTAATGAAGTCTTCTATCATCATGGTTTAACCAACTCCATGCTATTTACCCACATATCTCCTAGCTCCCCCTTGCTCATTGCGTCCCCATGATAATATCATTCCTTGTATATTGACTCTAACGGATCCATGGATCAAATAAATTACCATCGATGCTCAAGAAGTTCGATGCAATTTAAATGAGTAGAGCGCTTGCAAGTGCTCCCCCTCGGTGTATGCTCCCCCTTGTTTGGGGAACCAAGGAATCAAGATATTGTTGTGCTACAAAACAAAGTTAGTAGACAAGTGCACATATACATATAGCAAAACATTAGCGGGGAACTAGACATGCACTTCTAGGTTTTATTATTCTAAAGTATGACACTTTGAAAGAGAAGTAGAAACTAGACACAAGTAATCATTATTTTAAAAACAACCTAAATGATGAAATAAAAAGAATCGAGACGTATGTTTACGGAGAAAGATTAGACCGACTTTTAATAAACGAGAATGGGATTCGTTTATTGATTGACACAAAAATATTATGAGAATGACCTTTTAAAAGTAGACGAATGACACTTAATATCTTGGCAAAATATGTCAATATATATATATATATATATATATATATATACAAAGAAAAATAAGACGAGGATGTGAAAAGGAACGATGTGCTTTTGAAGTGAATTAAAATTTATTCCACAGAAGCCGTAAAGTGTGGGAAAGGATAGCGATACTAAAGAAGGAACGTATTGACGAGAGTTGATAGAAAAAGATTAGAAATAGACATTATGCCACTACCAATGGATGTGCATATGATCCTATCGAGACAAAGGTGGATGGTTGGGAATTTAAAGGTTTGTTTGGTGTTTTGTTGGTTGACAATGTTGGGGAACAAAGTGGGATATGAGATAAGGTGGTAGGTCTTTCATGGTGGTTTAATAATGAGAGACTCAACAATGTGGTGACACAAATAACACTGCAAAAATGGGATTGAAGATTTTAATAGTCGTTCTTTAATGTTCTACACTTTTTAGAATGTAAAGTTTAAACGAAGGAGTGACATGCATACGCAAATATACTTAATATTTCGGGTGAAATAATTAAGATGTCAAGGATATATAGGAGGAGATTCTAATAGTAACAAGACTATAAAAGGAAGAAGAAACATTTAGAAGTGAGAAGAAACGTCGAGAGAGGAGACTTATTAGAAGTGAAACGACTACTAGAAGAGAAGACAACTTTAATAAGTGAAAGAATCGTCTAAGAATTTGAGACAATAAAGACGTAATGCGAGAATTGTGAGGACAAGGTTTGTATGTGGGGGAATTTATTGTGAAGTGATGGATTGTAAGTCAATCAAATTTAAGGGACTGTGTTTGAAAATGAACGCATTTCATTATGAAATTACTGACTCTGAAAACATAAGACAGCGATGCTTATGAGTGTTAGGATTTATGAGGATTATCCTCATTGATCTATAGAGAGATATTGGGGTATAGGTTTTGGGTGTATAGTAGATGTCAAGCGTCGTAGCAGACGAGAGGAATGTTTGGTAATGGATTAATAAACAATGGGAGCAGTATTACCACTTTGTGCCCTGCATTCCCAGATATATTGGGACTGCCAGAATAGATCTAGGGTCGCCGACCGCAACTGGAGGGATGTTTTGGATGAAATTGAAGAATTTATTTTTTGAAAAGAGTGACATTTTAATTTAGCATTTGCTATTAAAATACTTAAAGTACTTCGGATGAAGTAGCTAAGTTGTCACGACATGGAATGAAACACGAACTAGAATCGAAACTAGAAGAAAAGAAGAGAACGATTTATGGAAAGTTTTCCCATCATTCCTAAACCTTGATGAAGATAATTTAACGACTGCACCTGAGGGGTAAAGAAAGATTGTCGGCGATGTTTATCTTCAGAAACAACCTTTTCGATGGAATGTTATTCCTTTGGACATTGTCCCGAAGGAAATGATGACGTATATTCGGTGTGTTTCGTACGCAATAATAATAATCAATAATAATAATAAAGAAAACAAATGAATATAGAGACGATGAGCTTGACAATGTCAAGATGGATAGTGGTCTTCTCGAGTATTGTGAATGTTCATAAAACAATCATATGACGAGGACAAAGGTTATCTAAAAGGTGGTAGCAAAAAATAGTAGAGGAAAAGACAATTAAGCCCATCTCTATAGTGTAGAAGGCGTGGTTAATGAAAGGAAGAGGGTGTGATCGGTAAGATAAAGAGTATTTTCATCAAAGAGAAAGAAAGTTTTCTTTTGAAGAGAGAATAAGTGGTTTTCGTCGAATGAGAAAGAATGTTTTCCGAAGAAGATAAGAATGTTTTTCGTCAAAAAAGAAAGAAAGTTTTCGTCCAAGAGAAAGCATGTTTCAATCGAAGTGATAGTTGGGTTTTTCGTGCGAAGAGAAAGAATATTTCATCGAAGAGAAAGAATGCTTTCATCGAAGAGAAAGAATGTTTTCGTCGAATAGAAAGAAGAGCGTTTTAACTTATGTTGTTAAACGGCTTGAATAGGAATTTTCGGATATGACCTTTAACATTTGCGATTGCAAGTTAAAGATACTTGAATATTTTGGATGAAATATTCAAGTTGTCAAACCTACTTGGAGGAGCGTTAGATAATATTAACTTTACTTGACGAAAGAGTGGATGATTTGGAAGAAATGGAGATGATGATTAAGGGAAGGTGTGAATGAAGACTCAAGGAGATTTAAGACCATTCTACGACTCTTTTGACTTTTTAGATTTGTGACGCCGACGCGAAGGAAAATATTATAGTGTGAGAATATATATATATATATATATATATATATATATATATAACGATATATAAATATATATAAATATAATGATACACCTAGAAGCAATAAGATATATAGTATAATCATGCAAGTTTATCCTAAAGCATGCATCAACACAATAATCAACAAGAGTGAATGTGTAAGGACAATATGACATATTAAATATTAATTGTCATACATTAAACAAACATAGTGTAGGTGACAAATAACACGTAAGATTATGTAAAGTGACTCATACATAACTGTGGATAATTTTAAGAAGCAATCGATCGTGTACAACATGTTAACATTTAGCCATAGGAGACAATGATTAAATTAGATAAACTAAGGAAATATTTTATCTAAATTGCTAGAAAAAGTCAAACGCTTTTACAACAGACATGCATTCAATAGTTAAGCAAATAAAACATTGAGGCCTTAGAAAAGCAAGAAAAGCATAAAAAGCATTAATGAGAGCAAACGTTTCATCATGAAACTTCAAAAGCACTAAAGTGAGATGTAGTAGTCCAAGATTGAATAAGAAGAAACCTAATATCTACTTGCTTTATGTTGCACAACCTAATTAGATACACAGTATTATCGATGGAGACAATCATTAGACATATTAGGAGGAGTCCATTTAGTCAAATTAGGGAAAGAATACAAGACTATCACTATGGTGCTCAATTATAGGCTATCATTAGACATACTAGAATGAGAGAAAAGTAAATTGTTGTAGGTATAAAGGAGAAAATGAGTCACTAGACCTAGGAGTATGCTATAAAAAGTGACAATGTTTAATGCTCTATATTAAAGGGTGTTCAAAGGAATGCACCTTTGCATGTCTTTTTAAGAAAGAAATCCAATCAAGGTTATATACCCTCAATAGATCTTTGTGTTTGTTTCTTTTGTAAAATAATGAAATGATAACTAAAGTTTATTTACATCTATGTTAGACTTTTAAGCAAGAGATTTAACAAGAGGAAGATGTTTAAATCTAATACCATAGGGCGGATCTACCTAAACTGAAGATGAATTTAGGATGAAAGGTCCATCGATCCATGGAGGTGCCTAATTTGGCCAAAGATCATTTTTCCATAATTTGGGAGATGGTGTTAATATTAGGTTATTAGGATAATCTTATATAAGTTATGAGAGTTCTCAATTTGAGTTTTCAAAAATGACATCCAAGTCTTGCTTATCAAGTTGGAGTACTTATGAGTTTCCTGGAGGGAAATTGTAATAAGTGTCAATCCAAATCGAGTGAGTTAAATTTTTCATGTATAATTTGACCATAAGCTTAATATACACAATATCATGAACACTTTACACTCAATGATACATCTTCATTGCAAGTGTGAGTTGCAATTTTGTTAAACCACGATCTAGCCATCTAGGATATAATAACACTGATTGAAACACGCAGCGGAATAATAAAGATCACAATCAATGTTATGAACAAGGTTTACTTTATTCATAAAACACTAATAAACTAACTAGTACATAGATGATTCATGACTCATCTATGACTATCTATTACTATTACATGACACACACTTTGATATTAGACGACTCTCATTGAGAGCTCTATATTTCTGGATTATCAATACTAGACGCCTACCCCTCTTTATATACTAGAGGGGTTAGGGTTACAAAATTGTTTTAGGTTTGTCGGCTAAATATAAATTTAAAACTTGATAATCAAATAATTGACCCTACACGACAGCACATCAACTGGCTGTTAGATACATAAGTCCTCTAATCATTCGATGATAAGTCGTTTGGTCAGTTGGAGTACCTTGTAAATCAACATCCAGTCTTTTAGTGGCCATAGGTGTGCTCATGGAGACACAATCATCCATTCCATGTTTCATTAAAAGCTCTATTGTGTATTGTGACTGACTTACGAATATTGTTGGGAATAAAAGGATTCTTAACTTACTGCTAGTTAAAGTTACAACTGCTGGTTGGAGTTACTGCTGCTGCTCAAGATTGAAGAAAAAGTTCTAAGTCATTACTACTGCTAGTGTAATATTAGTACTGCCACTACAAAATGTTACTACTGCTAGAAGAGTTTCTGCTGTTACACTTAGTTAGTACTGTTAGTCTGTATTAATACTACTAAAGTGATATGTATAAGATATTTTAGGAACAGATATGTATGAGTAGAAAACGCGTTGTAAGCCCATTAGGGTTCCTCGGTGTATAAAAGGAGACCCTAGGGCATATAGTTCATATATCTCATTATATATATTTAGTCTTTTATAGCTTCAAGGTTTTGTATAACCTTAACACTATCAAGAGTGTTCGTATTAATATATTGAGGCTTAAAGTGTGGTATTATACAATCTTGTTTGTTACTGTTTATTGCTTATTCTTCTTAGTATCATAGACTAGATTCTGCATAGTCTTTGATATATTCAATCAAAGTTTCTATCATAGTTGTCTTGGATTTATCAAATACAACTAAGCCTTTTACAAGCTAAGCAAGATCTATTCAAGTGGGATCAACAAGTGATATCAGAGCTTGTTTGAAAAACTTTGAATAAGAAGAACCATTCTACATACAAGATCTATTTGTTTCAAGAAAAGATGGAGTTAGTATATGCACAAGTGGTTGCTGCTGCAAAACTTCCAATGCTCAATCCAGGCGAATTTGAGCTTTGGAAGATGAGGAAAAAATTATCATAATTCCATAATAGCACCAAAGCAAAAAGATACAGCCACACGTGTCGCGTTTGACACGGGAACCCCATCCATTATACTAATGACACTAGTCTAAAATATATGATTTCATTAAGCTAAAATGACAATGAAATAATGTGGTACAAATAAGTTTGTCTATAATGAAACATAAGTGTGCACAGTTAAAAGTAAATATAGACAACTAGACATTATATGAAGTATTAATGTCTTTAGACGCTTGTTTGAAATTAAACATTATCATGAAATAGTGCACTAAATACAACATTATGTAAGGTCTTGTTGAAAACCTATTTTAGCGACGTGACTTATAAATACTTTGGGTGGTAGTCCTTTAGTTAATGGATCCGCAAGCATTTCATGAGTTCTAATGTGCTCGATACTTATACGTTGTTCCTCCACTCTTTCATGTACGAATAAGTACTTTGTAATCAGAGGTATAAACCCAGCTCATTGTCCTATTTACTGTTTGAGAAGCTCATGGCTGCGCTATAATCGCAGTAAATCTTCAATGGCCTTGAAATTGAGTTAATAATTTAGAGTCCAGTGATCAAATTTCTCAACAACATTGCATGGCATGTCGCATTATAAAGTGAGACATACTCATCCATCATTGTTGATGTCGTTGTTAGCAATTATTTTTTACTCTTCCAAGAAATAGGCCTACCTGAAAGCATGAAAATATATCCCGAAGTTGACCTACTAGAGTCTTTTCATTTCGCAAAGTCTGAATCCGAGTATCCAATAACTTCAAGGTTCTCAGATCCAGTATAAGTTAGTTTGTACTCTATGGTTCCTTGTAAATATCGCAATACTTTCTTAGAAGCTTTCCAGTGATGTAGGCCAGGATTAGATTGAAACTTTCTAACATGCCGCATATATAAGCAATATTTGGTCGAGTACAAACTTGAGCATACGTTAAGTTTCATACTACGAAAGCATAAGGAATTTGCCTCATTTCCTATTTCCACCTTTAATTTTTGGACATTGATAAGTAGCGGTGTTCATGGTGTAGTTTGGTTGGAAATTTTTACTATCCATGGCGGGGTGGGTAGTTCATTTTACTATCTGAAACCGAACCGTACCAGGCGGGTAACCAGACATGCGGGTACCCGAAATGATCGATTACCAACGGTTTGGGTTATGATTAACCATTTTAAAAAAGTAATCGAATCGATTCAGACGAATAAAAACATAGATTAAAACGTAACATGTCACTATAGTAAAATCAATAACGGTGAAGAGAGTAATTCGTAGTACGCAATAAAATATTCAATTGAATATTTAACAAAATAACTATACTATTTATTTGACATTATAAGGTACGATCATTTTTAATCCAGAATGTAATCCATGGATGTTAGTAAATAATCACATTAATAAGTAAAATGCCGATATACGTGATAAATAGTGCAATAGTATAGTTAATACTTGTATATTTTTAGTTATTGTTATGAGTTAAAAAAGAAAGACAAGGTACTTGGTTTACTTATATATATGATTGCCTCAACAGGTTGTATGTTACAGGAATTGCATCCGGTCTAATTGTTATTGCATCATGCTTTGAGAAAGATTGCACAAGCTGATTTAATATTTCAAGGCGTGGAATTGACATTGAGTCTTTATCTTGTGTTAATTGTGATACCGGGTTTGAGACTCTGAATCATTTATTCTTCTTGTGTGACATGGCAAAGCGAGTCTCTCAGTTAATCGCTAGATGGTGGGATGTCCCTCATATCGATATTGATTCTTACGGTAATTGGAGATCATGGATTGATAACATTAAAATGCCGAAATCTAATAAAAGCATGCTTGAAGGTGTTTTCTATGTGACATGGTGGCTTCTTTGGAACTTTCGGAATAAGAAGATTTTTGAAGGTCATAATAACAAGAAGGTGACATTTTTTGATGAGGTCATTTGTAATTCTTTTTATTGGTGTCGTTATAGAAGCAAGAAATCGTTTAGTAGGGACGAATGGATCAAGAATCCTTCTCTTATTTCTTTGTAAGCCTAGCTTCTTGCTAGTTCTTTAATTATAAAATCGCCGTTCAAAAAAAAAAGACGTATTGGTAAAACAGGTTCATCGTCATACCACAACCACTTTTACGCATGATTGTGTCGTTGTGTGGTGTTTATGATTTCAAGTTTTAAATTTATATTTTGCCGACTTTACAAAAAACAACACTTTAACGGGCAGTGTAACTGATCGATGGGAGTTTCATGGTAAGTAGGGTGTCGATCACTAAGAGCGAGAAACAATCTTTCAGTTTATTAATATTTTGGTTATCTAAATGATGACATCAAATATTTAATACTTTTTATGGTCAAAATCCCCATGAAAATGCTTGCAAATATCTTATGAATACCTGAAGAAGATACTTAATCACTTACTTTGTCGTTTTCAGGAAAAACACAAGCATTTGACAAGAAACAGGAGAATTAGACAATAATATCAAGATAAACAAAGCATTGGAGTTTAGTGACGTGATTAATGAATGCTTCTACCAAAGAATAATATATATGAAGCTATCCACTTATGATTTGGAGTTACTATAAAAGGCTCATGAAAGAATTATTTGAAGAAACGAAGCCGAAGAAGAAATGCTCCTGAGATATCTCGGGAAATGTGCTCTAGTATTTTGATCATAACTTCTTCATACTAACTCCTTTGAAGTTGATTCAAGCGGCCATGGATAGAGGAAAGTGATATCTACAACTTTCGTGTTTTGGGTTAGAGCCGGATCACAACTGACGAGCCACAAGAATGAAATTACTACAATTTTGGAAGAGTTACGCTGTAACCTCACAAATAGATTACGCCATAAACTTGCCACATCATGGTTACGGCGTAACCTCACAAATAGATTACGCCATAAAGTCCTGAGTCATCATTACGCCGTAACAATTACACGCTGTGTTTGCTGAGTCATCATTACGCCGTAAACCTTCAATTTGGTTACGCGGTAAAGTCTATTTTGCCTATATTTTGGAATGTCGACATCAGCAAAGTTACGGCGTAACCCGACGAATCAGTTACGCCGTAAACCATCAGAAATCTATAAATAGAGGCCAAATTCAGCCTAAATGAGCAACCCTTCTTCCCTCCATCAAGGGGAACGACTGGAACATCATCCCAAGTTCTTTTCCAGCACTCCTCAAGCCATCTAGAAGTAGAGAACACGGACATGATCATTATCAGCATACTAGTTTGGTTCGATTATCATGTTTTCATTACTTTCATTAATTGACAGTGATATTGATTGTATGAATACCATATTCGGCTAAGCTTTTCTTATTAATTATCATTTTTATTCATTTATCTCTTATTAATTTTGGTTATCTGTTTGGTTATATTGCTTTGATCATAAGAATGCCAAATGTGATGCTCGCTTCCATGACCAGTGGGATAAAGTCTCGGTTTCTATGACCTGTAGTACTGGGATTTCGTGAGATAAGTAAGGATTTGATGACCATTCGATCCTGACTTACCCAATTAGTAGAATCATTGAATCATTAAGGTAATTAAGAAGTAAGATTGCACTTTCTTCCCTTAAACCGTACTTAAATCATTTCAACTTTAGTTTTCATTTTCTCAAATCCAACCGCGATAATTTAAATTGCTTTCTAGTTTAATAGTAAATAGCATTGTTTTAGAAGCCTTGCAATAAGTCTCTTGGGTCGACCTCTGACTCTATCCCAGTATACTGCAGCGAATGCGGTTGGGTACTCTGCTCGTTAGTGTGTATATAGATCTTAGGTGGTTCACAGTTTACACATTTAAAACCTGATCCATTTAAAAGAAAATACGCATCACTGAACTAAGTTAGTTCTAATCTATGTTAAACATATGATAAACCTATGTTAATCCTAAATCTAACAGATAAGGGGGTTTTCAGCCTGAAAGACTGGCACGGGTTTTGTGGTGACTAAAACTAATTCAAGACACAAAAACACACGCAAGCAAATTAATTAGAGGATAAAAGAGCGGTCGAGCCAAATATAAGAAAACTGTATTAGCCATTATTAATCCAATCAGAGCGTTGGTTTGTTTATTTAGTGCAATGATTACTTATCTCGAGGTGGCATATCATTCTTAAGATTAAGGCGGTACTTCTTCCTTAAACCTAGACACGTAGAATTCTGTCACAATTAAACGCATCCGCATAAAGCATCCTTATTTGCTGATTATAATCTATCTTAGGGATTAAAGCAATGGTGATCTTGTTAAACCCTAGCTCATAGAGACTTTACCCACTTACTGCTTAAAGGCAATTCATACACTAGTAGTCCATTAACCAAGTCTTTACCAATTAATTGAGAACGTACTCGTTGATCCCGAGGTCACCTGTTGGTCCAACTAAGCTCACAATCTAAGAGCAAAGATAGATCGTTATTTGTGATCCTATTGGTCTAGATGTATAAATCACTATATGGAGAGCTATCCCGACATCTAGATTACTTGGTCCGTATCACTAGATCCAGTTGAATGATAGGTCGCATACAAAAGCACGCAAACAAGTATGATGATAAACATAAACAAGCAATCAACGATAAATTAAGCAATCAAGATAAACAAACCAAACATTAAGATCTTCATAATAATGGCTAATACCCGAAGGTATTAGCCTTTAAACATCATAATCAATACAAAAGTAATAATTTAGCCAAGGTAAACTAACCGAGTTAACGAATGATACCAAAAACTGAACGATTACAAGAGTATAGGAGATTACAAGTTGTTTCCAATGGAATTGATTACGTTGCAAGACCTCTTCTGCTCTTCTTCTCCTCTGAAAATCGACTTTTGTGGTTTAGGTATCGAAAATATGATTTAGCACACTTAAAACTCGTTTTTGAGTTTTCTGTTTATAAGGTCTGGAAAAAGGTCAATATGGCGTATCGAAAGACTTCGATATGGCGTATTGGGGGGTTTCTTGGAGTAGGGACCACGTTCGATATCTTCCATAATCTTCACATTCTATAACTTGAATACGGCGTATAGGATTCTCTGGATACGACGTATTGATCTTGTTTCCTTCGTGGTCTTTAGTGAAGTGCAGGCACAGATACGCCGTATCTTCCTTGATGGATACGGCGTATTGGTTGTCAGAATTAGTTTTCTTCATATTTCTTCGTTTAAGCTTCAGAATGCGTGCCTTTTTGCTAATATTCACCAAGTACTCCATAATTACTGCAATTCTCAAATACAAACGATTAAGTAACAATTCTTTGCAATAATTATACAAAATGGGTTATTTACATGGGATAAATGATGCTATAAAAGTGACGTTATTTTATGTCATCAAATATCCCCCCACTTGAATCCTACTTGTCCTCAAGTAGCCTTTAGAAGTTTATGAAAATGTATCCCTAAGGATTTTTCCGTTAAGCATTTATTTGATCAATTACAAGTACACAACCAAACACCTCACGAAATAGGAAGATGAAAACACTCAAATCACTCAACTAATCTATGTGGTAACATGTAACTAATTCGCTCAATTGCTCGGTCGTGACGAGTATTCTATCATAGGCTTGGCAAGGATACACATCTCCACCACTAGAGCTAAGGAGTAACAAGTTTATAAAGGTAAAATGGGTTTTTATTATAAGGCTTAGGGTTGATCATTCTACAATCTTTCACCAAAAGTACCACACCAACAAGGCAGCTAAAGCACACATACATGGCCGTAACGACGTGTTCGATAACTCCTACATTCGAGTTTATCTAAGGGTTAGGATGAAAATTGTTTATAGGGTATGATCTTCTAACTTGCACCAAAAGTAATAAACCCAACAAGGCAGCTGAATCACGCATAACATTGGCACCGTAACGACGGATTAGACATGCATGACTCGTTCAATCCTCGTTTCGAGTAATAACCAGGTAATGATTAGGAAAGCACATCCTCATTCGCGTAAAACCTATGGTTAATGATTAGGAAAGGGAATTAAATTGTTGTTAAATAAAAATTACGAAACAAATAGACTAAGTCTAAGATACAAGTTGCTAGAAACTTTTTCCCGACCGTTTACCATGAAAAAGACACAACTATTTACAGACGTCTTGATCATAAATCAAAAACAACAACCAAAGTTGGCGTTCCCGTAACGGTCAACTTCCCAATCATCTCATACTTTACATACTTTTACAAGACAAGTGGCGATATCTACCACTTTATACAAAACTTTACATCGTTGACTTATAGGACGTATCAACGAATAATCGATCTTTCATATAATTCCTTTGGTCTTTGTTTTTGCGAAATGATTATCTTCGAACTTTCCTCCTCTTTTTTGTTGCGATTTTTCTAATTTTTTCGTTTTTTTTGCTAACTACGAAAACTCGGTGTAATTTCACGATCATAATAACTTCCGAATAATTCCTTCGATAATTTTTCATTCTTCGGACGTACCAATAATTGTGTTGGTAGTAAGAATACATGAGTTTTGACTACTTTATACATTCCCATTTGCAATGTGCAAATTTCTTCCCAACCGTATCAAAGATAGAAAATTGACACAAGACTCGAGAAATACATACTTTACACTTTAAGCAACTAGCAACTGTAAATAAACTTAATCTAACAGGGTAGGCTAAGGTGTAAAGGTGTAACGAAACAAACAGTTGGTGTAATTCCTAAAGGATTGGCTCTACAGGTTTTTCTAGGGGTATCTTACTCTTAAGATGAGAGTAAAGAAAGGGTTTATACAAGGGATTTAACTAACCAGTGTAGTTGGTTAATAAAACAACATATAAAGGCTTTTTGGGTGTAATCCTAGAAATTTACCACTTTAAACAAGTTACTCCATCTAAATCCATAGTACTCATTATTGTGGTCTCGAATAGATATACCAAGCCAAGTTCTAAAGTCTACAACATCACCGGCACACTCATATTTTGTGGAATTTGGGTAAACATTTGGAAACGGATAAGGTTAAATCCTCACAATATCTAATAAGGGTTATTATGTGCGAGTTATGTAACAAGTAATTTCACAAAATTATGCTTGAATTTTTTTTTAATTTGAGCATAATTTAAGCATTTTATGTGAAAAGTAAGACAAGTATACATTCTAATTCCCATCCCCCACTTGAATTATACAACGTCCTCGTTGTATGGATAAAACAATAAAAACGGAAATTAAAAGAATTAGAATGAGAAACTCCCCTGATATTTTGCTCGGCAGATTCTCCAAGTTGAGTTTATGAGCAAGGATGTGTGTTGAACAGCCGTCTTGAGATTTCAAGACCTCAACACTTCAAAATTTCCAGATTGTAGATACTTTACCAACATTGTCGATTTCTTTGCAGCGAGGTTCTATGCAAAATATAGGAAAAACATGCAAAATCCTATCTCGGGTATCTACGGTTAATTAAATAAGCTAAATAAATTGTACAGGAGACCAATACGCCGTATCCATAAACTGGAATACGCCGTATTGAGAAACCTGTAAAAAGTATCTAAATACGGGTCAGTCTGTTGAATACGCCGTATCATGTACATGAATACGCCATATTGACAACTGACAATAATGTTTAAAGTGCATAAAAATAAAGGACTGATAACGTCCAGACATTCAATACGCCGTATGGTATGAAGCGGATATGCCGTATTGATGTCTGGGAAGACAGACTCGATAAAAATAAATAACGATACGAGTTGTCTCTCGGGAAGCACTTTTGTTTACAGCTAAGTTTTTAAGTTAGACTTTTCCTTCCGGCTTCTTTATTCGGTGCGTGTCACCATCTATCCTTCGTCTATTATGCGTGGATTGCTTCCCTGCTTGTATTTGTTAAATCATCGTATTCATTTTCTTTTATAGCCACATTGTTAGGAATCCATTTTACGTGATGACATTACGGAATTACCATAGTTTACCATACCACCATACACAGGGACTAGAATAGCCAATATAGCATACTTGTGTAATGTATGGTGGTATAAATACCCCTCTATGGATTCCATAGAGGGGTTGAGACTTTTGTAATCTTTTTATTTTCATTCTATTTTACATCTTTTGTTTCTGTCTCTATTCTCTCTCTCTGTCTCTAAACATGGCTATCATGTGGTTTGAGTCTCCAAGACCACCAGATCTAAGTTTCTTTGTTTCTTTTAATTGGTATCAAGAGCCATGGCATGATATTGTTTGTGTTGTGTTCGTTTTTCCTTGTTTTCTACTCGTTCTACTTGATTTTTTTTGTGTCGAAGCTCTTACTTACACTAAAAGATCTTATACCTAGGTATATTTGACCTAGTATCTTAGCTATACAAGGTGTACAAGCTTAGATACAAGAAATCTTCATTTTTGTGCAAGTTTTTTGTTCGAAAAGTTTATAAAAGTACAAATCTTGATTTCAAAATTTTTTGTTTTAAAAACCATAAAGTTTACATTTTTAAGGTTCTTATATGCTTAGTATTACTAGTTGTACAAGAAATTTCGGGTAAAACATCAAAAAGTAAGTCGTTTAGTGTTTTGGAAAAGTTGAAGTTCGTTTTTGCAGGACGCAAATTAGTTTTGTTCTTGAAGGCGAATTAGTTCTTTTTCTTTGAAGGTGAATTAGTATTTCATTTTGAAGGCGAATTAGAATTTCATCTTTAGAGGTGAATTAGAACTTTTCTTTTGAAGGCGAATTAGTTCCTTTCTCTTCAAGGCGAATTAGTTCCTTTCTTTTCAAGGCGAATTAGCACTTTTTCTTTGCAAGGCGAATTAGTTCTTTTTTTTAGGAAGGCGAATTAGCACATTTCTACTTTGCGAGACGAATGAGTACTTATTCTTTGGAAGGCGAATTACTCCTCCTCTTTACAAGGCGAATTAATACTTTTCCTAGAGGCGAATTAGTCAACTTCTAAGGCGAATTAATTTCCTTTTGGAAGGCGATTTAATCCTTACATTGAAGGCGGATTAATCCCTATTTCAGAGGCAAATTAATCATATTTTCTTTCATGAATTATACGGTTTATTTCTTTGATTTGTAAAATCCCGTGAAACGTTATTTTCTAGTTTAATCAAGAATAGTAAAATCTCGTGTATTCTTAAGACCTAAAACACTTCAAACCAACTCACTTTAACCCAATTACTGCGTATCATTGTCCGATCGACAAGTAATCTATTAACATCAAAATTAAAATGGATTCAATGATTCCAACTAGACAAAAGAATACTCTTGTTGAGTACATGATACTTTCTGGTGCTGATAATTGTCCACCAATGTTAGACAAAGACCTGTATGATTCTTGGAAAAGTATAATGGAACTATACATGCAAAACAGAGAGCACAAAATAATGATACTTGAATCAGTTGAACACTGTCTACTCATTTGGCCAATAATTGAAGAAAATGGTGTGATCATGACAAAGAAATATGTTGAATTGTCTCCTACTGAGAAAATTTAAGCTAATTGTGATATGAAGGCAATTAATATCATTCTTCAAGGTCTACCAACTGATATCTATTCATTTGTTAATCATAACAGAGTTGCCAAGGATCTATGGGAAAAGGTTCAACTACTAATGCAAGGTACCTCATTGACTAAGCAGGAAAAGGAGTGCAAACTGTGTGATGCATTTGATAAGTTCACTCACATCAAGGGGGAATCACTTCATCAGTATTACTTAAGATTTACTCAGCTAATGAATGACATGAACATTTACAATATGAAACTGGAGCAATTTCAAGTTAATACCAAGTTCTTAAACAGCCTTCCACCTGAATGGAGTAAGTTTGTGACTGATGTCAAGCTTTTAAAAGATTTGCATACTACCAACTTTGATCAACTTCATGCATATCTTGAACAATACGAGCTCCATGCAAATGAAGTATGTCTCATGCGTGAACGCAATTAAGATCCACTTGCATTAGTTGAAAATCATCAAATGACACCATCTCACTTTAACACTTATCAGTGTTCATCCAACAATCCTCAATTTCAACAACAACAACAGTTTTCACCATCTTAGTCTCTTCAATATGGATCAACTCATCCCACACAACATTACTCAACTACTTATCCATCCACACCACATGCAATTACTTATCCATCAACACCGTATCCACATGCTTACTCATCAACTGTTCATCAAGAGGCTTGTCCACAACCATAATCTGTTCCTTAAATTAAATATACTGTCTCCACAGTTAATCAACAAACACACCTTGCTGAATTTCCTCAAATAGACTCCGGTCTAACAGTTCCTGTGTTTAAGCAAAGAGATGACACTATTGATGTCATTAACAAAATGATGTCATTTTTGTCTACTATCGTCACATCTCGTTTCCCATCTACCAACAATCAGCTAAGAAACTCATCTAACCCAAGACAACAAGCCACTATTCGTGATGGAAGAGTGACTGTTCAACCACTTTAGGGGAGACAAAATTCTTATGCTGCTGGTACTTCAGGAACAAGAGCTAATACTTCAGGAACAGGAGGGAATTATTCAGGTCAACAAAGGGTTGTAAAGTGTTTTAACTGCCAAGGGGAAGGTCATATGGCAAGACAGTGTCCAAAGCCAAAGAGGAAAAGGGATGCTACGTGGTTCAGGGAAAAAGTTCTATTGGTTGAAGCTCAAGGAAATGGTAAAGTTCTTAATGAGGAAGAATTAGAATTCTTGGCAGATCCTGGTATTGCAGAAGGTCCAGTTACACAGTCGGTCATCACACACAATGCAGCTTATCAAGCAGATGATTTGGATGCATATGATTCTGACTGTGATGAGATCTCTACAGCCAAAGCAGTTCTTATGGCCAATTTGTCTAGTTACGGTTCAGATGTTCTCTCCGAGGTACCATACTCTGACAACACTAATAATGATATGCTAAATCAAAGTGTGCAAGAGATGCCGTATTCTGAACAACCTCATCTTGTGAATTATCCAGAGAATGAGATAACTAGTGATAGCAATATCATTCCTTACTCTCAGTATCTGCTTGAAACACAAAATGCAGCTGTTAAGGATACAAACTCTTCTGCACAACAAGATGCCTTGATATTATCTGTGTTTGAACAACTGTCAAATCAAGTAACTAACTGTAACAAGGTCAATAATGACAATTTAATTACCAATGAATCCTTATCTGTTGAGCTTGAAAGATACAAAGAACGGGTAAAATTGCTAGAAGAAAGACAAAATGTGGATTTAGGTACTAGAGAAAAGCTCATAATAGATGATATAATTCGGGAGAAAATTGCACAGTTTGCGGATTTTGAAAAAGAAATTAACAATCTTAAACAAACTCTTTCTGAACAAACAAAGGAAAAGGAATTATTAACAAAAACATTTAATGTTTTCAAAAATGAATCCAAGGAAAAAGAAAGGCAAAGACAGGAGGACATACACCCGAGAGTCTTTGCCTTTCTTTTTAATCGGTTTAGGTTTGGTAGCAACAACTTTCTTAGCTTTAGCAGACTTTTTCTTGGAAGGAGATTCCTCTGATGAGATTGCTGAATATGATTTCTTTTGACTTTTCCTTGACTTTGGAGGTTCAGCTCCTGAAGCAATCACATGATAAGTCTTATAAGCAACAGAGTCCAGCAAGGCTTGATTCGTCATTGCTTCCGGAAGGATTGCACCATATACTTGAGTGTCTGCATGTCTGGAGACGAATCTCATGGTACCCAGTAAGCTATCATCACGAGCAGTGTGCATGAACGTTCTGTTCCACATTGAGATGGACTTATCTTTATCAAGGAAGTGATGAATGATGATCTTTGTAAATCTAGGATAGAACATCTTGTCTTGTTTCTTAGACTCCATGTTATCAATCTGGTAAGCCAAGTCCTCCCAGATTAAAGCAACAAAGTCCAGATTCTTCTTGTAGTACATTCCATATAGGATTTGAACTCTTGAAAGTCAAATCCTATCAAGACTAGATACTTTTCCACAGAGACATTTGTTGATGATCGATGCAAAGGTTCTCCATGGTTGGTGTAGATGATCAAAAATCACATCAGTAATGTACTTGATCTTTCCAGAATGACCAAGTTCTCGGATGAATGATAAAACTTCCTCTTCAGTTGGGGGTTCATCAAATTCTTGATCCTGAATCCTTGGACATATGTTGAGAATATCTCTGAACACTTTGACATTTACAAAAAACTTCTTGTTGTCGATCTTGAATCGATATGATGACTTATGTTTGGTAACGGTAGCCCAGAACTGATGCATATAGATGACAGGGACTTCAGCTGTGATAAGGAATGCAGGATAGCATGTAGTGAGAGCAAGTGCATCCAACGCTACTTGATAAGTAGGTTCCTTTGGCTTCATTCCTGGGTTGATCCTCATGTTGCATTTGCCAATGACACGACTGTTCTTAGGAGCAACAAGAGCATTGTCCAGTTTAATTTGTTGAGCTTTAGAAGTCATGTTTCTGCTAAGAGTTTGCCAATACAGTTTATATATATAACCAAGTTTATATATGACACTATAAGGCATACTGATTTAATGACAGGCAGGCACGCATTTATCAAACTTTGTCTAGATGGCACAATTAACCAATTTTAATTTGCTACCTAAACTATGTTTTAATTCGCCTCCTAAAGGAAGTGCTAATTCACCTCCTAAAGGAAAAGTGCTAACTCTCCTCCTTAAGGAAATTGTCTAATTCGCCTCCTTAAATAACAAGCTAATTCGCCTCCTTAAGGAAATTTTCTAATTCGCCTCCTTAAATAACGAGCTAATTCGCCTCCTTAAATAACGAGCTAATTCGCCTCTTTTAGGAAATTGTCTAATTCGCCTCCTCAAGAGGTGGACTAATTCGGCTTCTTAAGAGGTGGACTAATTCGCCTCCTAAAAAGGAGTGGATTAATTCGCCTCCTAAAGGGGGTGAGTTAATTCGCTTCCTTAAGATGTGATATTAATTCGCCTCCTAAAGGGTGAGATTAATTCACCTCTCAAAGGGGGAATTAATTCGCCTCCTGAAGGGGAATTAAATCGCCTCCTAAGGCAAAAATTAATTCGCCTCCTTCTCACTTTGTCTAACTCGCCTCAGATTTCAAATTTTATAAACTAAGTACTTTTAGGCACCATTAGACATTCATACACATATCATAGCATTGCATAACCTCATATGGCTCATTTCACACAAGATTTAACCACGAAATTTCCAAATGAACCAAAACGAGCTCGAAATCATATAAATAAATAAACATGTTTTATTAATGTATAACCAAAGGATTTCTATGCTTTAATGCATACAAGAAAGTTGTTAAACACTTACAAACCACAAACCCACCAACATTATTTAAGTTTATCCATAAACCCACATTTTCGCATATAAGGATCATCAAAAAACCTAATCATATGTTAATGTAATACAAAACTGTTTCAAACGAGTCTTCTACATCCCACAAGGATCAAAACCCCTCAAACAATTTAAGTTTTCACTCACTTTTGATTTTGATGAACCATAGAATGATTTCTAGGGTTTTCGAGTTCAAAACTGTGATTCAACCTAATTCCTTTGGAGGGAATGATATTTATGGTGTAGGGAACATGTTTCTAGTTTACCTTAATGCTTGATAATCACTGGTTCTTGAGATCTTGAGGGTGACGATTTGAACAAGAGGAGGGAGGGAAAAAATTTGATAAGTGTGTGTTTGTTACTGTGTGACGAGCGGGGAGGGGGTGAGGGGTTTATTAAAACAATTTCGTTTTTAACCCTTTTGCCCCCTCAACTATTATAACCTTAGCATTTTTCATAAACAAGTTAACTTAGGCATATTGTAGTTTGACAATTAGCACATATAGTCCCTAATGTTTTAACTATCATACCAAGCAACTTAGTTTTGCAATTTACTCCCTAAAGGCACAAACACATAATAGTTAAGGCTCACATAAGCTAAACTTAATTAACTCCTCTTTAATTGTTAACCCGTTATTGTTTAAAACCCTTTTCATTTATCACCAACTGATTTTTTGAAGAAGATATTTGACATTTTCTCCCCCTCAAACAATGACCCGTTTTCTATTTAAAGAGCTGTAGAGGTTGTTTGAGTGGTCAAATGTCTTTGAAAATGATTTTCAGATGACTTTCAAATATTAATCTTTTAATTTTGAAAACAACATCATAGACAATAAGATTTCTCTTATTTTACCACATAAGTGCACTGACACGTACACTCATAGAATATAGGAAGCACGGGTTGTGATGCAAAGTAATCACAAGACTTTGCATGGTCATAAAGTAGACCATGCTCGAGAATAAATTCTCGTTGTGAGGTCAAGTTTTTTTTTGAAATACTTTCCTTTAAGATGATGACCGGGTTGCTATCGGAAATAATAGCAAGCCATTTTTGGCATGTTTTAAAACATTTGAACTTCTGATCGAACTTCATTTACAGCCTCGTATCATTATTAAATGACATTTCTAAGGCCGTAAATGTTATCGATTTTCAGAAGACATGCCAAAGATACATATTTTTATATTTTTCTGATTTTTTTAATTTTGTATTTTGTTTTTATAAAATTTTATAAGAAGTGAAAAATATTTTTGTGTTTTTGTGATTTTATATATACATATTATACAGAGGATATAAGAATAGGTACCACCACTATTCTTCGGCTTCATCTGCCAGTTATTTTAAAGTCTCAGGAGTAAAACTTCTCATTCCCAGCTTGTTGATAAGGAATTCAATTCTTTCTCGACATAGAGCCTTGGTAAAGATGTCCGCCAACTGATATTCCGTTCTGACAAAGTAAAGCTCGACGAATCCATTCTCCACTTGCTCTTTTATAAAGTGATATCTGATGTCGATATGCTTTGATCGAGAATGTTGAACATTGTTGCAGCATAAGGCAATAACGCTTTTGTTATCACAATACATTGGAATTTTATTGAATCCAAGGCCATAGTCGGTAAGTTGTGATCTCATCCAAAGGACTTGAGCACAACAGCCGGACAAGGTATATATTCAGCTTCCGTACTGGATATTGCAGCGCTTTTCTGCCTTTTTGATGACCAAATAGCAAGTCTGTCTCCCAACAATTGCATACTTCCAGATGTACTATGTCTTGTATCTTGACAACCCACGTGATCAGCATCTACAAAAGTTGTTAGAGCAATAGCAGAATCCTTCGAATACCATAGTCCCCGATTGATGGTTCCTCTTAGATATCGAAAGATTCTTTTTACAACATGTAAGTGCTTTTCGGTAGGCCAAGCCTGATACCGAGCACACATACAGACATCATATACCAGGTCTGGTCTACTGGATGTTAGATACATAAGGGTGCCAACCATGCCACGTTAATGTGTAGGATCAACGGTTTTCCCTTGTGTATCCTCATCCAGTTTGGATTTCTCCACCATTAGAGTATCCACTGGGTCACAAGATTCCATCCCATATTTCTTAAGTGATTCTAGAGCATATTTTATTAGTTTAAAAAGATGCCTCTAGGACTCTGTGAAATCTGTAGTCCTAGAAAAAAATGATATTTTGCCCATCATTGACATCTTGAATTTGGAACACATTATCTCAGAAAACTTATCACATAGTTCAGTAGTAGTAGAAGCAAAAATTATATCGTCAACATAGATTTGTACCAGGAGGATATCTTTGCCTTTTCTGCTGATGAACAATGTGGGATCAACCGTGCCTTTGGAGAATCCTTGAGATAGTAGAAATGATGACAATAGATCATACCACGCGCGTGGATCCTGTTTCAACCTATATAGAGCTTTCTTCAGTCTGTACACGTGATTAGGATTGTTTGGATCCACAAATCCATCCGGTTGGCTAACGTAGACTTCTTTACGCAAAATACCATTCAAAAATGCCGTCTTTACATCCATCTGGTAGACGATCATATTCATATGAGCAGCAAACACGAGAAATATCCGAACAACTTCTAATCTAGCCACAGGAGCAAAGGATTCTTTGAAATAAATTCCCTCTTCATGACGGTATTCACGAGCTACCAATCTAGCCTTGTTTTTCAAGATTCCCCCCAATTCATCCAATTTGACCTTGTATATCCATTTTAAAGTAATAACCATCATTTTATCTAGACGAGGAACGAGTTCCCAAACTTCAAGACGTTCGAATTCATGTAGCTCTTCTTGCATTGACTCAATCCAGCATGACTGAGTTAGTGCATCTTTATACGTCTTGGGTTCAACTAAAGTTAGGAAGGCATCATAGTAGCAGAACAGGGCTTTTTCGTGTAATTAGAGTCTTGTGGAAACGGGTCTGGAAGGGTCACCAATTTTGTTTTGTAACGGATAATCTTTTGTCCATTTACTGAGGTGTTCTAAGATTGGAGCGTCTGAGTGCACAGTAGTAGAGATAACATCCAATGATGAGGATTCTTCAAAAATGGTTTCTAGAATTGGAATGCCAAAATAAGGATCGTTACTCATATGTGCGACCTCAAGATCGTGTGACTCTTCTTCAGCACTGAGAGGAATTGTTTAGGATTGTGATTGTGGAGTGGTTTGTGAGGTACTTGGTGAGGGTGCATCTTGATCAACAGTTGTTGAGGAAGGTGAACCGGTTGACTCAACAGGAGCTGGAGCTTCTTCTACAAGAACTGGAGAGGCAACGCTAGCTGGAGGAGAGAAGAACTCATCAAACACTGGTTGAAACACAAGATCCCATTCATGCCTCGATGGTGGTACAAACGGTGCTGAAGGAGGAGGGTTTGGAACGAGTCCTGAACTGGGTGTTGCAGGAGTCATTTCATGAAGCGCGGGTTCTAAACTGCTTTGTTCAGAAGCCATTGCCGTCAGCTCATCAAAATCGACATGGATGGTTTCAATGATTTTTCGGGTACGTCGGTTGTAAATACGGTAAGCTTTCTTCTTGGGTGCATATCCAATGAAAATACCTATATCAGCTTTAGCTTGAAGTTTGCCCAAATTCTCACTATCATTGTTTGGGTAGCAAAGTGCACCAAAAACGTGAAGGTAGGATAAATCGGGTTTTCTATCATGTAAGAGCTCATAAGGAGTTTTTCCATGGCGACGTCGTATAATGGATCGGTTTTGGGTGTAACATGCGGTAGCAACTGCTTCGGCCCATAGAAATAAAGGAGCTTTTGCATAGATTAACATTGTTCGAGCGGCTTTAACAAGAGTATGATTTCGCCTTTCAATAACACCATTTTGTTGTGGAGTTTACGTAACCGATGTTTCGTGAGAGATGCCAACCTGTTCATAGTAGTCTCACAGAGTTTGATTAACGAACTCAGATCCATTATCTGTACGAATGTTCCTTACAGCTGCATTCAATCTAACTTGTATCATTTTCAGAAACTTGATTATAAAATCAGGAGCTTCATCCTTTGATGCTAGAAACTTTACTCATGTGAATCGAGAGTAATCTTCGACTATAACGAGGATGTACTTTTTTCCATTTACACTAGCAACACACATAGGCCCACAAAGATCCATGTGCAGAAGATATAGTTTTTCTTTATTGGTGTCTTCAGATTTAGGTTTATGTGATTGTTTCTTGCTTTTTCCCATGGCACATGCAGAACACAAATGGTCCTTTTTAAATTTAAGTCTAGGAAGACCACGTACTAGACCGTGTCTGGCCAAGTGATTTATAGCACCAAAATTCAAATGAGACAGACGACGATGCCATAACCATGACTTAGTCTTTGTGGCTTTTAACAAGAGACATATAGGAGAAGACGCCATCTTATCCCCGATGGATAGAGAAAACAGGTTAGTTCCCCTAGATCCTGAGAGTAAATCAACACCTTCCAGATTACGAATAAAGCATGTGTGTTTTCTGAAAGCTACTTCAAGATCTGGGTCGCAGAATTGACCAACTGAGAATAGATTGTGTCCTAGTCCTTCCACATAATAATCCCTTGAAATTGTGACATTTCCTATCTGATAATCACCATACCCCATAATCTTTGCAACTTGGTCGTTACCGAATTTGACTGTACCGAGAAACTTATGAACAAAATTGGTGAGCTGAGAGCGATCTTCGGTCATGTGCTTGGAGCAACCGGAGTCCAAATACCATAGAACAATTTGGACAACCTGCAGTCGATAAGAGAAGAAGAAGATTGAGCAACTAAAGTATTGGATCCCCTAGAAGTACCGGGTTCCGTTTTGTTAGCATTCAGAGATTTTACAATCTTAGGTTTGCTATTGGAACCAATAGTCTTAGGTACCTTAGGTCTCCTAGTATATACTTTAGTTACAACTGGTTCTTGTGCAACTATTTTAAGAGGAATGGGTTCCCTAAGAGGCACGTTATTAGTGGAGGTAATCCTAGTTAAAGGGCACGCATTTCCAACTAAGGTAAAGGTCCTTCCTATGGGTTTCCATTTATATCCAATAGAGTTAAACACTTTTCCAGTAGGTTTCCATTCTTTTCTCTTTTTAATTTTCTTAGAGGCAGATTTGGCACGCACATTCATACTATTCACACGATCAATTAAACACATAGCATGATTAGCATCAAACAAACATTCATTGCATACAGAATAAAGAGCCTTAGCACCTTTAACAGGATGCTTAACATGTTCATTACAAACATTTTTAGAATCAGAGTTCCTTTTATTCAAACTAGATTTAACTTTCCTAGATTGGACTTCTACTTTATTCTTCTCATTATTACTTGGTGTTCGCGAAATCCTATCATTCTTTGTATTGCCTGAAGGCTTTGATCCGCTAGCACTAGTAGAAGGGTTTACTCCTGTAGAAGACAATAGAGGTCTGTTAGTTACTTTTGGAATGTTGCCTGATGATGTGACAGTGTCAGCAAATCGAACTGTTTTCTTCTTGTTAATAGGCGTGACCGTAACTAATTTCTCACTAGGTTTGTGAATATCAGGGCAAGTATCTCTAACATAACCTAGCAATTCTTGAATCAGCTTAACATACATGCAGGCTGAGTAAGATGCACTATCTAAAGGATTTTGTGATTTTGCTTGTTCAACTACCTCCCTAAGAATAGCAGCTTGTTCCATAGTATGCTTAAGGTAGTATTGGTGAGCTTCCCTATTATTCTTAACCGTAGGAGCCAGAATTACTGGGTCAAGCTTATACATTCCTGGAGCAATAGTGGTAGCATTTGACACTTGAGCAGCATTGTCAACTATGTCCTTTCCTTTGAGTTTTCTAAGATCATTTTTAATGCTGTTATGACAAAAACCTTTGCCTGGAGTTGAGTATTTAAATCAGTAATTTCAACAGACTTTTGATTTAATTGATTAACCAAAGAGTCAGCTTGTTCTTTAGCTCGAACACGTGATGGTTTAATTGAATCATATAGTTGTTTATAAGTCTGTTTTAAATGCTCATTCTCAGCAATAAGTTTTGTCACCCTATGTTCCAGTTCTATATTGATTGTCTCAATTTCATCGAAGTCTTTTTTCACACTTTCACTGGTAGAAGTTTCATTTACATGCTTAATGTGTGCTTTCAACTTCTTGATTGTCGTGTCTTTTGCTTGAAGCTCAGCTTTCAAATTGTTCAATTCAAATAATTGATCAAATGTAGGTTCAGTTTGGTTTACAGAAGTGTTATTCTTTTGAAAAATTTCTTTATTGAGTTGCATCGCAATTTCAAGAGAAATGCAGTGTTGTTCAAGTTCAAAAAATCTTTTCGAAAGTCTATTATACTCATCTTTTTCAACCATGTTATGTTGTTTGATAAGCTCAGCTTCAAGTTCCAGACACTTGTTGCACAATTCCACATAATTCACAGATTCAATCATAGCCACAGAAGAATTCACATTCACAGAAATATTCAGATCCACAGAAGAATTCACAACAATATTCACAATATCTTGAGAAATGATTTGATCCAAGTTCGATCGTTTTCAATCAAAAATTGTTTCTTTTGAATTTCAAAACACTGTTTGTCTACATGATACTGTTGAACAGCAGCTTCCATCTGGTTAAAAACTGTTTGTACTTCCGTTACCTCATTTAAAAGATCTTTATCAAAAACATTAAATATGTCTTTTAAAGTCTTTAAAAATGGAATTATTTCATTTTGAAAAACAGCTTTAGTGTGTTCAAACCCCCATTCCCCTTCTGTTAAAGCATTAGGCGTGATCTGTTTTTTTTTACCACATTGTCAAATTGGCTAAGATGGTATTTAAGCTTTTTAAGGTTTGTATTAACCAGGCTTACCTTAGGAAGTTCCCGAGGAGCCTTAATTTTGACAGGCGAAGAAGCAGATTGGTCAATAATAGGGTGTAAAGCTTGTTCATCAGACAGTTCTCGTTGTGAGACAAAATGTTTACCAAAATCTTCAGATAATCGATTTAACTCAGCATAATCAATTGGTTTTTTCTAAGATTATTGGATCACTTTGTTTTAAAAGCATTTTGGATCGACTATCTTCTTCAAGCATCAAAGTCTCTTCAGAATCAGCAATTGAAATCACATTGGTTTCCTTAGCAATAACATTACCGTCATACAGCATTGGCCTAATCTGCTGAGCTTTCTTAAGATAGAAAGGATTTTGAAAACCAAGAGCTTGTTTTAGGTTGTTATCATAGAAAACTTGTGGTTTCGTGAGCATATGCACAGTTTGCGCGGATTGGCCCAGTTTACAAACAATGTTGTCCAGTTATTTAACTTTCTTTTCCAAAGCAATTTCTGTATCAATTGGTATCATCACCATGGTTACGATCTTGGGTCGGGTTTATTTATGTCCGGTTGGTCTCTTGGTCTCGAATATGTATATTTTTTAATATGTCACTATTTGTGTTCTCTCAACTATTTGGGGTGTTTGTTAAAAGTTCAAATCTTGTCATGGTCATATTATTCATTTCTGGGTCCTTGTCTTGAGCTTATTGGCATTTACAGCTTATTTTCGAGCTTATTGAGTCCTTGTTTAGCTTATTTTTTAGGCCTGTTCTTGGAGTTTTAAAAGCTTATTTCGTCCTTGTTTGGGTGTATTTCATACTTATTTCGTCCTTGTTCTTAGAGCTTATTGGGTTGGTCTGTTTATGCTTATTTCGTCCTTTTAAGCTTATTAATAAGCTTGTTGTTTTTGGCCTTATTTCTGTGTCTTATGTGCAAGATAAATCTACTTATTTTCGAAGAGATAAGATCAAGAAATAAAATGGATGAAGCTGAAAAAAGGAGTACAAAATTCAGATCCATTTTTTAAGGAAAAAGTACAAAGGCGAATTAATCCAACCTGTTGGAGGCGAATTAATCCAACCTGTTGGAGGCGAATTAATACTCATTACAAGGCGAATTAATCCTCCAGAAGGAGGCAAATTAAGACTCACTTGGAGGCGAATTAAGACTCACATAGAGACGAATTAAGACTCATTTCAAGGCCAATTAATCACCCAACCAGACCGAGTCAACTCGGTATTTATAGAGTTGACCGAGTCGACTCAACTGAGTCTCAACCGAGTCACATAACAAACAGAAAAGACAAGAGGGAAGAACATACATGATTTAATCAAGCCAACTACAATCAATCAACCCAAACAACCATGTCAACTACATCTCAGCCCTCTCAAACAACCAACAAATCTAACTAGAACTTAAACTAATCCCATCATCACATTTAAACAACTACAAATCCAACTCAATCCTCTTTCAACTCCAATCAAGACTCATAATTAAATAAAAATGATCTCAGATTCATGTTTTAAACTCACAATCTTTAAAAGATTTGAACACAAAAACTCATCATTGTTCTGTGAAGGGATTTACTCTCCTTTGATATACGAATTTATGAGAAAGAACTATAACAATTATGTTATGTTCTTCCTTTATTTCGTTTAATACAGATGCAAAACCAAAACTTACAACCTACCCGAGACCCACAAAGGATCTTGAAGCCACATTCGATCTTGAAGTCGATTTAACGAAGACAAATAGGGTGTGTTTCAGTTTATGTTTTGTGATATCACATTCGAATGATATGATGGTGGGTTAGTGTGGTTCGATTGGTAGATGGGAGTATGTCTTTGGAAGGGATAAAGAATGGGAGCATATTTGTTTTGGGGAGTATAGACATTGTTGACTGTGTTTTTTAGGGTGCGTGAGATTAGGGCAACCATATGAGAGAAATTAGGGTATTTGTGTTATAAATATCCCTAGTTTTGGATACATGGACTTGGGCTGGGATTTGTTGGATCAGGCACGCATGTGGGCCGAGTATAATTTTGGGTATGGACCGGTGATATTGAACTCAAAGGATGGCCAATTTTTTTTATGTTGGGCTAGTTATAGAGATTAACATCTTGGGCCTAGATTTCATTCGAAATATATGGACCGTGTATTTTCTCTTAGGCTGGTGAATGTGTTATACGCATGTATAAATTTGGTTATGGCAGCCTCCTTTTGGTACAATTTTGGTTAATGACTAATTGATTTATTTTTGGGGTTCATATTGACAAAGTGACAAAATCGTGTTTCGAGACCGGGATCGATGCTTATAAAGAATCATGGAATTTAATTTGTAATGGCAAAATTTGGTATTAATTTTCTAAGTGACTACGGAGTTGATCGGGTATCACTTATTTGAGATTGAAGTGGCAGCTTCACGAAGGAGTGTACTCATTTTATCTTAAAGTCGGGATTTAGTCATTCATAGTTGGTTGGATGCATGGCTTTCAATGATAACTTGCTCAGGCTTAATAATTTGGATGAAGACTTGGGTTATCTAGTTACCAGCAGTCAGGGTGGTTGGTTGAAGACATGGATAACTATCACTTAAAGGAGATACGTTGTAGTTCTCAGTGTCACACGCTGAAGACGTTGTGGATAATCGCAAAGGGTGATGAATGTCTCATACTTTGCTTGGTAAGTATTGAGTTTCTCTGCACTATTTTTCCAACATTAGTGTAAGCTTAAGTCACAAGAACAGGGAATTCTACTTCAGTTTCAAGTTTGATATATCGGGTTTACTCCATCAGTGGTAAACATACGGTGGGTTGTTGATCTTGTTTAATGTAGTTCTAGTTTCTTAACCAAAAGTTTATACAAATTGGTGTATAAATTGGTTCACTTGAACTACATATTTAAGATTAACAGGTTATTTCTTTGCTTTATCGGGTTTACTCCATCAGTGGTCACTTCAAAAAGCCTACAAATTAGTTGGTAAAAAGATAGTCAGAGAGAGTTTATGAGTAGAGATTTGATCAGCAGTTGATTCTCACGAGATAGATTTGAGCTAATTTATTCTTCACACAAATATTCAAGTATATGTGCGTACAAGGTTTTGCTGATTCTGAGGTATCAAAACCAGCAAGGGGGAGGAGGACATACACCCGAGAGTCTTTGCCATTCTTTTTCTTGAAAGCTTAAAAAAGTCATCTTTCTTGAAAATCTTTTATGTTAGGCCATGCCGAGAAGACAAATGTCATAACCGCAGAGAAAATCAGCGTTTTAATATGTGGCTTTTGGGTGCATTTCTTCAACCAAATGGGGGAAGAGATATCTTGTGAAAGTTAGTATGCATTATTTGAATTTCCAGGGGGAAGAGTTGTGAGAAGAATCAATCAAGCGTGAGAAGATGCGTTTTTGATCCAGTTTATGTCTCCCCGAATGCTTAATCACTAAGCTTATTCTTAAAGAAGCAGTAATATTTGATGTGGTATCCTACTAATTCCGTTGTGCACTTAATTATTCTAAGCTTGTATGAAAGCTTTGAAACTGCTCAAGAAAGGATTGCTAGTTTGGGGGGAAGCTTTGAAAGCTTCTAAATAAAGAAGATATGGCATGAATTAGGGGGAAGCTGGTTCATTGCTAGTTAGGGGGAAGCTTTGAAAGCTTATAAATGAAGAATATGTGTCATGAATTAGGGGGAAGCTGATTCAGAAGCTTCACCTTAACCAAGAAGTGTATGGGTTACCTAGTTTATGTCTATTATAATATTTCTCCTATAAGGTACTACAAAGATGATTCATGTTGGAGTGCAGACTTGAAGTCAAAGACCACAGAAGACATCATCAGCATTGGAAGCTTCGTGAAAGCTCTTGTTCTTAATCAATATGTACTTGTTAGGAAAATATTGTAAGTAATTCCGTATATTGTCCCAAGGGGGAAGATTGTTAGGAATCCATTTTACGTGATGACATTACAGAATTACCATAGTTTACCATACCACCATACACAGGGACTAGAATAGCCAATATAGCATACTTATGTAATGTATGGTGGTATAAATACCCCTCTATGGCTTCCATAGAGGGGTTGAGGCTTTTGTAATCTTTTCATTTTCATTCTATTTTACATCTTTTGTTTCTCTCTCTACTCTCTCTATCTAAACATGGCTATCATGTGGTTTGAGTCTCCAAGACCACCAGATCTAAGTTTCTTTGTTTCTTTCACACATACTCTTTGTCATCTCTGAATGAATACTTGATCATCTCGAATCTTCTTATATTGCAAATCGACCGCTCTCGAGTGGCATTATCACTTAATTCATGTTCATCATCATGACTTGTGCCTTTGTTCATATCCAATATTCTATTAATATCAAGATGAGGATCATGGGTAGCAAAGAAGTTCACGTATAGCCCTTGTATGTGATTTCTCCAGTTGGCAAATGGAGAAAGCTCGTGATCGTTATCTTTCCACCAATAGTCTTGAAGCTTCTCTAGTAATCCGTAATCAAGATCGTGGAAGTCTCCGAAAGTCCTTTTTAACCATCCGCAAAAATTTATCACGCTTTGTTTCGCATTTCCCCATGATTCTTCATAAATGGCTTTCTGTTTAAGCGCTTCGCCTTTTAAAGACCCGTCCATCAAATTATCATACCATTCATGTTCTTGAAAATACGTCATATAGCCAATTCAAACCATTCCCGGTAATCCTCCACCATTGCAAAATCCATCTTCATTTGAACTGCAAGTGGGCCATTTAGTTTTCCCATTTTTGAAACGGAAAGGTTCGCAAATATGATCTCTAATTTCGTAAGGTACACCATCTTCATCCCAAGGCTCTTCAAACTCATCATTGAATTCGTTCATATAATCATCATAATTCCCCGTTCTTTCAATATCATAAGTAAATAATTCCGAATCAATCTTGAAAAGATAATTAAACTCGTTAAATGCCATGCAAATAGGTGACTCGTAGTTAAAAATATCTGTTTCTATCTTAAAGATCTCGACAGTTTCGTCCTCATCACTCTAGTATTCTTCTCAAGATTGAGAAATTTTTCATCTGTTGGCTCAATTTCATCACTTCCCAATTTCCAATGATCCCACAAAGCTCCTTTAGTGAATATATCCATTGTCTTATAGTTAATAAACTTTGAGGCCAACCAGTTTTCGAACTTTCGATTAGTGGGTTCCCACTTTATCATGGGGGTGTTAACTCTTCTAGTGCGAGAAGGAAGGTAGTATTTTCCAAAAAAATTGCAGTTAAATCGACCCAACTATCAATCGATCCTTTAATCTCATCAAACCATTTCCATGCATCACCAACCAATGAGATTGGGAAACCAACAACTCTAAGTTTATCCTGATTTACATTGGGTAAATCAATTGGGTCAACAATTCTCAGAAAGTATTCGATATGCTCAACCGCGTCTTCTCCATTAGTTCCACTAAAGGCATTCTTGTGCAAATCATCAAGGAATTTTCCTTTAAGCTCATAGGCGTTCTTTCCATTAACCGTAATGCTTGTAATTCCTGAATAGTAATTTACTTGGTCATTAGTTGCGAATTCTCTCATAGTTGATTTCGTTTCCTTGTCCGCCATCTTTTCTTTAATCAACTAGCTCTGATAAGTATGATCCGTAACACATGTGAAAATATCAGCAGGATTTGCTCTGAAGAAAGATAGAAAATTAAGCACGGAAATCAAATACGAAAATTCAGCTTCTGATTCTGTATCAGATGATCGATACGCCGTATTCAATGGAACTGAATACGTCGTATTAATCTGTTGAATGAATACGCTGTATTGGACAGAAAGTTGGATACGCCGTATTCAATGGAAGTGGATACGCCGTATCGGTTATTCGACCAGAACAGTGTATTATGAAAACAATTAAACAAACAAACAATTAAACTAAACAATTATGCAAGCAATTAATTAAATACAAATATACAGAATATACAAAATTGTACACTAATCTAAATTACACTAATCTTAAGGGTTAGATCGAATCTAAAAACCAAAATATCGAATAAAAATCAAGATTAAATTTTCACTCCCCGGCAGCGGCGCCAAAAACTTGATTGTGTCGTTGTGTGATGTTAATTTTATGATTTCAAGTTTTAAATTTATATTTTGCCAACTTTACCAAAAACAACACTTTAACGGGCAGTGTATCCGATCGATGGGAGTTTCGTGGTAAGTAGGGTGTCGATCACTAAGAGCGAGAAACAATCTTTCAATTTATTAATATTTTGGATATCTAAACTAAGTTAGTTCTAATCTATGTTAAACCTATGCTAAACCTATGTTAATCCTAAATCTAACGGATAAGGAGGGTTTTCAGCCTGAGAGACTGGCATGGGTTTTGTGGTGACTAAAACCAATTCAAGACACAAAAACACACGCAAGCAAATTAATCAGAGGATAAAAGAGCGGTCGAGCCAAATATAAAAAAACTGTATTAGCCACTATTAATCCAATCAGAGCGTTGGTTTATTTATTTAGTGCAATGATTACTTATCTCGAGGCGGCATATCATTCTTAAGATTAAGGCGGTACTTCTTCCTTAAACCTAGACACGTAGAATTCTATCACAATTAAACGCATCCGCATAAAGCATCCTTATTTGCTGATTATAATCTATCTTAGGGATTAAAGCAATGGTGATCTTGTTAAACCCTAGCTCATAGAGACTTTACCCACTTACTGCTTAAAGGCAATTCATACACTAGTAGTCCACTAACCAAGTCTTTACCAATTAATTGAGAACGTACTCGTTGATCCCGAGGTCACCTGCTGGTCCAACTAAGCTCACAATCTAAGAGCAAAGATAGGTCGTTATTTGTGATCTTATTGGTCTAGATGTATAAATCACTATATGAAGAGCTATCCCGGCATCTAGATTACTTGGTCCGTATCACTAGATCCAGTTAAATGATAGGTCATATACAAAAGCACATAAACAAGTATGATGATAAACATAAACAAGCAATCAACGATAAATTAAGCAATCAAGATAAACAAACCAAACATTAAGATCTTCATAATAATGGCTAATACCCGAAGGTATTAGCCTTCAAACGTCATAATCAATACAAAAGTAATAATTTAGCCAAGGTAAACTAACCGAGTTAACGAATGATACCAAAAACTGAACGATTACAAGAGTATAGGAGATTACAAGTTGTTTCATATGGAATTGATTACGTTGCAAGACCTCTTCTGCTCTTCTTCTCCTCTAAAAATTAACTTTTGTGGTTTAGGTACCGAAAATATGATTTAGCACACTTAAAACTCGTTTTTGAGTTTTCTATTTATAAGGTCTGAAAAAAAGTCAATACGGCGTATCGAAAGACTTCGATACGGCGTATTGGGGGTTTCTTGGAGTAGGGACCACGTTCGATATTTTTCAGAATCTTCACATTCTATTACTTGAATACGGCGTATAGGATTCTCTGGATACGGCGTATTGATCTTATTTCTTTCGTGGTCTTTAGTGAAGTGCAAGCACAGATACGATGTATCTTCCTTGATGGATACGGCATATTGGTTGTCAGAATTAGGGGGTGTTTGGGTTTGCCTATTGAAAAAAGATTATAATCAGATAATCAGCTGTTATAAAACGTGGTTTTCAAATATAGTGTTTGGATTTGATTATGCTGTTTGATATCGCAATAATCAGATGATCAATTTTTAAAGTGTTTGGCAAATCAGATTATTTATAAGTTGAATATGTAAAATTACAATAAAGGACATTCTTTATTATAATGTATCAATAACGATATAAATTTCATAGATTCACATGTAACATTGTTTTTAATAAAAACAAATACTATACATATACATGTGTTATAAAATTTATTATATATTGATATTATATATCTACATACTAACAAAAAAAATCACTCTTTCACATATATCTTATTTATCTATTAAAATTCCAAGTGCAAAAAAAAAAAAAACAAATGGGTTAATCTAACCGACTCATTTTTTTTTGTCTTCATCTCACTGTTCCACATTTTCTTAAAACTCAATTATTAGCAAACGACTTATTCGTTAAACGAAAAAAAATACAACTTCGCGAACGAGTATTTTGTATCTTACTATAGAGGGGCACTTTATTATATACTTTCGAAGAACTTTTTTCGATTTTTTTTTTTCAATACGTCAGAAGAAAAATATCAGTGGGATTTTTTTAAATCACATGAGATTGTGATAGAATCTCATGTGATTTTTCAGACGTTGATTGAGAAAAAAAAAACGGAAAAGAAAAGTTAGTCGGAAAGTATCGCAACGTAGTATTTTGTTGTATCTTTATATAGAGTGGCAGCTGTATATTATATTTTCGAAAGAACTCTTTTTTTCGAATTTTTTTTTCAATCACGTCATGTAAAAAATCACATGAGGGGGGGGGGATTGTTGATACAAATCTCATGTGTTTTTTTTGGACGTGATTTTTTCTGATGTGATTTTTTTCGACCAACTCTTTTTCGAATTATTTTTTTTCAATCACGTCTTAAAAAAATCAATGAAAATTTGGTATCACAAATCAAATGTGATTATTTGTTGAATCACATGAGATTGTGATACAAATCTCATGTGATTTTTTAGAGAGTGATGAAAAAAATCGCAAAAAAAAGTTCGTCGAAAAGTATCACAACGAGTTATTTTTTTATCTTTCTTTAGGGGGCACTTCTATATTACTTTCGTCGAACTTCTTTTTTTAGAATTGTTTTTTATCAATCACGTCTGAAAAAAACACATGAGATTTTTATCAGAATCTATGTGATTTCAATAAAATCGCATGAGATTTTTATCTTGAAGTGATAGAAATAAATAAAAAAAAAAAATTCGAAAAAGTTCGGTCGAAGTATATAGAAGTGGCTCACCTCTATAGAAGATGATTTAATTCTCTGTCGCGAATGGTGTATGTTCGTTTTGGTACGATTAAACGGTTTGTGAGATATTTTATTTTTAAAATAATAGGGGTGTACGTGGGGTATTTTAATTAAATTAAAATAAGAATTAATCTAATTCATAGATTCACATGTAACATTGTTTTTAATAAAAACAAATACTATACACATACAATTTGTTTATAAAATTTAATGAATAATTATATTATATATCTACATATAAAAAAAACTACACTATCCAACATATCTTATCTTTTCATATTCTCATCCGCATACTGACATACCCACATCCTTTCATAGTTTCATCCATCTTCTTTCTCTAAGGCAAACAAAAAATCAACACCTTCATCTCCACTGGTTACCACCATATATCACCATTCAATTTTTTCCATCATTAACCATGCACTTTGTTAACGTGTAAAAATATGTGAAGAACATACATATACATGTAAGGATGTTTTTTCTTTTACAAGTTGATCGCAAACACAAATTCAGCCATATATCTATTAGTGTTATTAGATTAAAGTTGTTTTCACAAAGAAGTATCAATCGACAGTATGTGAGTTGTAAGTTTTAACAAAGAAAGCATAAGTGGTAATTATGTACTTTCACTGCTAGAGGAGAATTGCGTTTTGGAAAAGCATGTACTCGTTTGCTTTTTCAAAATGACGTTTTGATGGGATTGAAACGCAGATAAGTAGTTTTTCACTTTTCCTATCCAAACACTTGCTACCAGATTATTGCGTTTTAAAAACGCAATAAGTAGATAATCTGCATGCAACCGCAATCCCAAACACCCTCTTAGTTTTCTTCATATTTCTTCGTTTAAGCTCTAGAATGCGTGCCTTTTTGCTAATATTCACCAAGTACTCCATAATTACTGCAATTCTCAAATACAAGCGATTAAGTAATAATTCTTTGCAATAATTATACAAAATGGGTTATTTACATGGAATAAATGATGTTATAAAAGTGACGTTATTTGATGTCATCAACGCATATGAAACAATACAACAATTATAGTAGTAATCTAAATTGTTGCATAAAAAATATAGAAGGTTTTATGTATGGAAGAAAGAGTAACACTAGTTTTTGCCGTGGAGGTCATATATAAGCATTTGTCAAGTGCCACAGGTAAATTCAATTGGATTCTAAATCTTCTTTTATGTGTATGCATCTAAAAGATACTCTCTCCATCCCAAAATTATTGTCTCCCGACAAAAAACACTTATTGCTTTCTCTTTCTTACTTTTTGACAGAATGACAGTTTTACCCTTAGCTAATTAATTAAATTATTTTTCAAAGTTTGTAATTTTAATTTCAAACAAGGGTAATATAGTAAACTTGATTAAACTTCCCTATCTATTTTTAGTAGTGGACAATTAAAATAGGACATCACAAAAAGGAAACGTGGACAATAAAAATGGGACGGATGGAGTACGTGTTTGAAGGTGTGTAACATCTTGTTAGTCACAATAACCAAGTTTCATATGATTTATAAGAGAGAAAATCTATGCTCTTGATAAGTCAGCATCGTGTGCAAGGATCTTTGGGGAAGATGAAAATGATAATCAAGGAACGTCATTAACAAAACAAGAACGTGAGTGCAAGCTGTATGATGAATTCAATAAGTTTACTTACAAGAAGGAGAGACGTTACATGAGTACTACTTGAGGTTCACTCTGTTACTCAATGATATAAACATTTACAAGATGCCATTGGAGCAGTTTCAAGTTAACACCAAGTTCTTAAACACTCTTCCTGATGAATGGAGCAAATTTGTTACTAATGTTAAATTGGTCAAAGACTTGCACACTACCAATGTTGATCAGCTTCATGCTTACCTGCAACAACATGAAAGACATGCAAATGAAGTTCGTTTGATGCATGAACGCAACTCCGATCCTCTTGCTTTGGTTGCATCTCACCAATTAACTCAGCCAACTTATCAATCTCATCTACAACCACTAACCCTACAGTCTCTATCTCACTTAACGTTTCCACCATAATAGTCTTCACAGTTTGTTACCACCTTATCAGACTCAACAATTCACAACTAATCAATCAACACCTCTTTTAATTACTTATCCATCAATGGAGTACAATCCACGTTCACCACAAACATTTATTCTCAACAACATCTACTCCCATAATGGAATATGCCCCACAGACTATCAACAGCAAACAGTCCTGAATTTTTCTAACAAGACTCCAGTCTAGTTGTTCAGTGTTCCAGAAGGGGAAGATCTAATTGATGCAAATATCACATGATGTCATTCTTAAACTGTGTTGTCACATCCCGGTATCCTACTACCAACAATCAGCTAAGGACTTCGTCAAACCCTTTGTCAACAAGCTACCCATCTAGATGGAAAAAAAAGTGGACTGTGCAGCCTGTTCAGGGGAGACAAACTACTTATGCTGGCTGTGAACAACAAGAAAATACCACGCTGGTAAAGTGGTTGCAACAGGGGAAATAACGGACTGTAATTTGTTACAATAGCAATGGGAGGGTCATATTGCCAAGCAATGTTATATAAGCCCAAGAGGAATAGTGATGAACATGGTTCAATGATAATGGTATTGCTGTGCAAGCTCAAGAAGTGGTCAAGCTTTATTAGAGGAAGAAATAGCATTTTTGGCAGATCAGACTTCCTGGACATTCAAAACTCTCGACAGTCATGGACCACAATGCTGCTTATCAGCGATGATAGGAGGCCTATGGACTTGATTGTGATGACTCAACTCAGCAAGATTGTCTCATGGCCAATCTCTCAAGGAATGGCTCAGATGCACGTCACTGAGGTACACAAATCCAGTAATCCTAAACTATGACTTATTCAATCAAAGTGAGCAGCTAATGACGTCTTCTGAACAATCCATGATGTGGGTAGACAAAACTGACTAACCAGTGATAGCAATATCATCCTTAATCTCAGTATCTAAGTGGAAACACAACAGGAAAACTGTCAGAATTTCTACTCTTTGCTCAACAAGGATGTCCTGATTTGTCTATGTTTGATCAAATTAAGAACACAAGTGACGCATTGCACACTGTAATAAAGCTTGAACTACCGAGGCTGACAGCTATTAACGAAGGAGGTTCAAGATTGAACTGAATGCATAATGTTGAAAAAGTTTTTCAGGCTCAAATGGAACGTTTGCCAGAGATTGTACGTCTTAAGCTAATCTTTTTGAATCAAGGAAGAAAAGGACTGTTAATGAAAAACAGTTTCTGAAGTCAAAATGATTTGAAATTGGAGAAAAACGAAATATTGATAGAGAAATTGGCTTTAGAAAAGAAATTAAACCAACTTGACAACATCATTTTCAAAAGAGGTCAATCTGCACAAACTGTTCATATGATGACTAAATCCAAAATTTGTTATGATCATTCCTCTAAACAAGCTATCGGTTTTGAAAAACCTTTCTATCTGAAAAAGGCTCGGGAGTCAAAGCCAAAGCTGTATGACGGGAATACCATTCTTAAAATGGATACTATTGTAATTCCTGATTCTGATGAAACATTAGAGCTTAGTGAAGAGAGTCATTCAAAAATGCTTTTAAAAGAACAAGATCCATTGTTTGAGAAACATAGAGTGAACACGAAACCCATCAATTATGCCATTCTTAATAACGATTACTACAAACGATTTGTTTGACAAACTAATTTATATTGTGAACATGCCTATTGGAAAGCGATTCGGTCCCAAGCTTCTGACCCATCTCCATTCTTCATAACCGTCATTAGTAGTTCCAAAAGAACTTCCTACAGTAAGTATGGTAAATACTAGCTTGAAAGAGCTTAAACGCCATCTTACTGGCTTTGATCAGGTTGTCAAAGAAAGAACCACTGCCACCAAAACTTCACTGAGGGGCACGTCGGGGCGTTTGACCTTTCAATGGCTTGATTTTGAGGATGAAATCATTCCGTTTATAAAAGAATTAAAAGATATCTTCAATAACTTCAATCAATACTTGGTTGAAGAACTTGCCGATGTCCAAAAAGTCTTTTATCAAATGGAACAGGCTGTCGAACAACATCGCTTGGAGTCCAGAACTTTCGAAGTTAAAATAAATCAAGTTTTGAGTGAAAATGAACGACTCTTGGCACAAGCCATTGATAAGGATATTGTAAAGACTGTTATGAATTTGTCTGTGAATGCAAGTGGTGAAACTGTGAATGAATGTCAAAAGTGTCTCGAACTCAAGACTGAGCTTCTCAATAAAAAGGATTTTGTTATATAAAGAAACTTACGATAAACTTTGTAAGAGTTTTACGACTCTTGAAAAACATTGCATCACTTTGGAAGCTGATTCTCAACTTAATCAAGAAATTTTTCAACAAGAAAACAGTGTTTTAAATCAAAATGCTCCAAGTTTTACTCAGTTGTTTGAATTAAGTGAATTGAGAGCTCAGTCTCAAGCGAAAGACACAGTCATTGTCAAGTTGAAAGAGCAAATTAAGTCCTTAAAAGGAAATGTGGAGATGTACAGTCAAAATGAGGGACCTGGATGAAATGACGACTCCTTTACTGAATTGCGAACATAGAGTGACAAAACTTGTTACTGAGAATGAGCATTGAACAGATCTTATAAACAACTTTATGACTCGATTAACCAAAAGTGTTCATCAAAAGAACAGGTGATGCGTTTAATCAAACAGTCAATATAAAGTCTGGGAAAATTTCTGATTTAAATGCAAAACTTCAGGAACAAGGTTTGGTCATAGCAGCCCTAAAAAATAAGTTAAGGAAACTTAAAGGAAAAGCGTTAGATATCGAGGATCTGTGACCCACTCGTGATCCAAAGTGTCTAAGGATAATATGGAAAAACCAATACACCCAAATTGTTGAATAAAGGATACTGCTCATCCTCGTATATTAAGCATACTTGGAAGAAGCTATGGTCCTTAGGGTTATAGTCGAAACATGTAACAGCAAATTATCTCAAGATTCACTTTTAGAGTCTGCCTTTAGGTATACCAAAGTCATTCAGGATTTGCTTTCACACATAAGTAGATCATGCCCTAGCATCAACAATTGTGGTCCTCAATTAATTGAGGTCACACAGAGGAAAAAGGACAAAAAGTTAGGTTTGCCAAATCACTCACATCCACTGAAAACACAAAACCAGACTCGACTTTAAACATAGTTTCTAACAAGTGTGTGTTGCATTCTACAGGAGTAAGACTTTCTACTAGTGCTAGCGGATCACAGCCTTCAGGCAATACCAGGAATGATAGGATTCTGCAACCAAGTAGTTATTCGAAGAATAAAGTAGAAGCTCACCCTAGGAACGTTAAATCTAGTTTGAATAAAAGGAATGGTACTGTTAAAGTTAATGGACCTGCGGTTGTGCAGAATCTTAAGAAACAAGATAATTCTGATTATGTTTGTATTAACCATGATGATTGCATGTCTTCTGATAATTTGTGTGTTTCTAATTCTATGAATGATGTGAAATTTCATGCTAAACCTAAGAAGAATAAATCTAAGAAAGATATTTGGAAAACAACAGGAAAGGTTGCTCACTCAGATAAGGATATATTTGGAGACCTAGCGGTCGGACCTTCACTATTGTAGGAAATGCGTGCCCTTAAACTAGGATTACCACTACTAATGAAGTGCCTTCTAGGAAACCAATAGTTCTAGATTCTGATTCACCCAAACCTGTGGTTAAATTGGTATACTCAAGGAAACCTAGGAAGAATAAGAATACTGAGCCCGTTAGCAAAACTAAGGTTTTAAAACCAATGTCTGCTAACAAACAGGTTCCAGTAAAATCCTAGGGATCCACAAAAACCTATATTCCATCTCTTCTTTAAATTTGAAAATGCAGGTCGTCCAAATCGTCCTCTGTATTTGGATTCTGGTTGCTCGAAGCTTATGAGGAAGATCGCCGCAAGCTCACCAATATATCAGTTAATTCTTGGGTACAGTCAAAATTCGGTAATGATCAAGTTGCAAAGATAATGGGTTTTGGAGATTATCAGATTGGGAATGTTACTATTTCAAGGGTTTTTTTACTACGTTATAGGGGACTTGGGCATAATTATTTCTCTATGGATAATTATGTGACTCCAATCTCGGAAGTGTCTTTCGTCAAACACACATGCTTCATTGTAATCTAGACGGTGTTGATTATTGACGGGATCTGAGGGGGATAATCATTATTTACTCTCACTTTGGAATATGATGGCTCTCCTCTCCATTTGTTATTGTCAAAAGGCGTCTAAAACCAAGTCTTGGTTATGGCATCGTCGTCTATCTCATTTGAACTTTGGTTCTATTAATCATCTTGCAAGACATGGACTTGTACGAGGTCTCCCTAAGCTCAAGTTTGAGAAGGATCACTTATGTTCTGCATGTGCATTAGGCAAAAGTTCAAAGAAACCCCACAAACCCAAATCTGAGGACACCAATCAAGAAAAACTCTATTTGTTGCATATGGATCTGTGTGGGCAATGCGTGTGCGAGTGTCAATGGAAAGAAAGTTCATTCCTCGTTATTGTCGAATCGACTACTTCGATTTACTGGGTAAAATGTTTGCGATCAAAAGATGAAGCTCCAGCTTTTATTATCAACTTTTTGAAGATGATCCAAATACGACTTAAGGAAATCGTTTGTCGCATCAGAACAGATAATGGAACTGAGTTTGTTAATCAAACATTGCGTGAATATTATGAGAAGGTTGACATCTCTCATGAAACATCAGTTGCACGCTCTCCACAGCAAAATTGGTGTTGTTGAAAGACGAAATCGTACGCTAATTGAAGTAGCCCGCACTATGTTAATTTATGCAAAAGCTCCTTTATTTTTATGGGCCGAAGCGGTTGCCACAGCCTGTTATACCCAAAATCGTTCCATGATACGTCATCGTCACGGTAAAACACCATACGAGCTTTTGCACAACAAACCTCCCGATCTTTCGTATCTATATGTGTTTGGTGCACTTTGCTACCCAACGAATGATAGTGAGAATTTGGGCAAGTTACAACCAAGGCTGATATTGGTATTTTCATTGGATTGCTCCTCAAAAAGCATTCCGGATTTACACAGACGTACCAGACGATATTAATTAAACCATCATGTTGATTTTGATGAGCTGACGCGATGGCTTCTGAATGCAATAGTTCAGGACCCGCTCTTCATGAAAATGGAACTCATGTATCGATCAGTTTCAGACTAGTGCCCAAACCCTCCTTCTTCAACACCTTTGTATCCACCTTGAGATCAGACTGGGATTTGTTGTTTCAACCATTTTGTTGGAGTCACTATGTAATTTACAAGCACCAGAAGTCATTGCTACGTTTCTTGAAGCAGTTGCACACCAGAAACAGCTGTATCAATTGGCTCACCTTCGCCTCAAACTACAGTTATCAAGATGCTACCCATCAACATGTAAACTCTCGTACAACACAAGAAATCAAACTCCTATTAATTCTCATGATTGATTGAAAGAAGATAATTATGATATTGAAAGTTGCATATATGGGTAAATGATCCGTACTTCGCTATTCAAATGCCAGAGTTACTTATCTGATCAATCTTCATCATCAGACGTTATTCATATAATTGTGCATCCCGATCACTAAGTTTCTGAACACAATAGCAAACGGACTAAGGATCACCCACTTGAGAATATAATCGATGCTCTTGACAGACCAGTTTCCACATGACTACAAACTCCATGAACATTTGCTTCAACTCAAATGCTTGAGTTAATGCTTCTTTGTAGATCTTGGGTTCGAACTGATGTTAGAAGGCATCATAATAGTAGCAGAATAGGGCTTGTTTCATGGAGTTGTAGTCATGTGGAAACTGGTCTGTCAATGAGAGCACCGATGATATTTAAGTGGGTGATCCTTAGTACATTTGCAATTGTGTTCAGAAAAACTTAGTGATCGGGGGGATCCAATTATATGAATAAACGTCTGATGGATGAATGATTGATCAGAAGTACTTCTGGGACTTTGAAAATAGCGAGTACGGATTCATTACCCATATATGCAACTCATATCATAATTATCTGCTTAACATCATGAGAATTATAGGAGTTTGAGTTCCTTGTGTTGTACGAGAGTTCCTTGGTGATGTGCATCTTGATAAAAACTGTAGTTGAGGAAGTGTGAGCCAATTGACTTACAGCTTGTTCAGGGTGCAACTGCTTCAGAATAGGTAGCAATGACTTCTGGTGCTCTGTAATTAACATTAGTGACTCATCAAACATTGGTTGATAGCAACAATCCAGTCAGATCTCAAAGGTGGTTAAAATGGTGTTGAAGTAGGAGGGTTTGGGCTCGGAGTCTGAAACTGATCGATACAGGAGTCATTTCATGAAGAGCGGGTCCTGAACTATTGCGTTCAGAAGCCATCGCGGTCAGCTCATCAAAATCAACATGAATGGTTTTAATTATTCGTCTGGTACGTCTGTTGTAAATCCGGAATGCTTTCTTTGTGGGAGCCATATCCATATTGAAAATACCAATATCAGCCTTTTGTTGTTAACTTGCCCAAATTCTCACTATCATTCGTTGGGTAGCAAAGTGCACCAAACACATATAGATACGAAAGATCGGGAGGTTTGTTGTGCAAAAGCTCGTATGGTGTTTTACCGTGACGATGACGTATCATGGAACGATTTTGGGTATAACAGGCTGTGGCAACCGCTTCGGCCCATAAAAATAAAGTGCTTTTGCATAAATTTAAACATAGTGCGGGCTTACTTCAATTAGCGTCTTAGATTTCGTTTTTTCAAAACAACCACCATTTTGCTGTGGCGAGAGCGTGCAACTGATGTTTCATGAGAGATGCCAACCCTTCTCATCAATTTACACGCAATGTTTGTTAAACAAACTCAGTTTCCATTATTGTTCTGATGCGACAAAAACGATTTCCTTAAGTCGTATTTTGGATCATCTTCAAAAATGTTGATATAAATGCTGGAGTTCCATTTTTGATCGCAATCATGTTTTTACCCATGTAAATCGAGAGTAGTCGTTCGACATAACGAGGATGTACTTCTTTCATTGGACACTCGCGACACGCATTGGCCCACACAGATCCTATGCAACAATTAGAGTTTTTCTGATTGGTTGTCTCAGATTTGGGTTTGTAGGGTTTCTTTGCACTTTTTGCCTAATGCACATGCAGAACATAAGTGATCCTTCTCAAACTTGAGCTTAGGGAGACCTCGTACAAGTCCATGTCTTGCAAGATGATTAATAGAACCAAAGTTCAAATGAGATAGACGACGATGCCATAACCAAGACTTGGTTTTAGACCTTTGACAATAGGGACATAGACAAATGGGAGGAGGATGCCATCATATTCCAAAGTGAGAGTATATAAAGATTATCCCCTCGAGATCCCGTCAATAAATCAACACCGTCTAGATTACGAATGAAGCATGTGTGTTGACGAAAGACCACTTCGAGATTGGAGTCACATAATTATCCCATAGAGAATAGATTATGCCCAAGTCCTTCAACGTAATAAACCCTTGAAATAGTAACTTCCCAATCTGAATAATTCAAAACCCATTATCTTTGCAACATGATCATTCCCGATTTGACTGTAACCCAAGGAATTTACTGATGAAATTGGTGAGCTGGAGAGCGGTCTACGGTCATGTGCTGTCGTGCATCCGAATCCAATACCAGAGGACGATTGGGACGCCTGCATTCATTTACAGATGTAGATGGAATATTGGTTTTTGTGGATCCCTAGGATTTACTGGGTTCCTATTTGTTAGCAGACATTGGTTTTAAAACCTTAGTTTTCCTAACGGGCTCAGTATTCTTATTCTTCCTAGGTTTCCTTGAGTATACCAATTTAACCACAGGTTTGGGTGAATCAGAATCTAGAACTATTGGTTTCCTAGAAGGCACTTCATTAGTAGTGGTAATCCTAGTTTAAGGGCACGTATTTCCTACAATAGTGAAGGTCCGACGCTAGGTCTTCCAATATATCTATTCTGCGTGAGCACCTTTTGTTGGTTTCCAAATATCTTCTCTTAGATTGATTCTTCTCTAGGTATAGCATGAAAATTTCACCATAATTCATAGAATTAAGAAACACACAAATTTCAGAAGACTGACTCATCATGGTTATTAATACAAACATAATCAAGAAATTTATTCTTGTTTCTTAAGATTCTGCCAACCGCTGGTCATTAACTTTAACAGCTACCATTCCTTTTATTCAAACTAGATTAACGTTTCTAGGCTGAGCTTCTTACTTTATTCTTAGAAAATAACTACTTGGTTGTTTGCAGAATCCTATCTATTCCTGGTATTTGCCTGAAGGCTGTGTATCCGTAGCACTAGGTGAAAGTCTTACTCCTGTTAGAATGCAACACACACTTGTTAGGAATCTATGTTTAAAGTCGAGTCTGGTTTTTGTTTTCTGTGGATGTGAGTGAGTTGGCAAACCTAACTTTTTGTCCTTTTTTCCTCTGTGTGATCTCAATAAATGAGGACCACAATTGTTGATGCTAGGCATGATTTACTTATGTGTGAAAGCATATCCTGAATGATTTGGTATACCTAAAGGCATGACTCTTAAAAGTGAATTCTTGAGGATATTTGCTTTTTACATGTTCGACTATATCCCTAAGGACCATAGCTTCTTCCTGAGTATGCTTATTATACGAGGAAGACCGTGAGCAGTCCTTTTATTCAACAATTGGGTGTGATTGGTGTTCCATATTATCTCTTTAGACACTTTTGGTAATACAACAGACGTGGGTCACAGTATCCTCGATATTCTAACGCTTTTCTTTAAGTTTCCTTAACTCAATTTTAGGGCTGCTATGGCCAAACCTTGTTCCTGAAGGTTTTGCATTTAAATCAAGAAATCTTCCCAGACTTTATATTGATTGTTTGATTAACGCATCACACTGTCTTTTGATGGACACGTTTTGGTTTAATGAGTCAAAAAGTTGTTTATACGTCGTTTAAATGTCATTCTCTGGTCAGTTAACAAGTTTTGTCACTCTATGTTCCTATTCAATGTTAAGAGTCTCAATTTCAATCCATGTCCATTTTGATGTACTATCATCCAATTTCCTTTTAAGGACTTAATTTTGCTCTTTCACTTGACAATGACTGTGTCTTTCGCTGAGACTGAGCTCTCAATTCACTTAATTCAAACAGAGCTGAGTTAAAACTTGGCGCATTTTGATTTTAAACACTGTTTCTTGTGAAAAATTTTTGATTGATGTTGAGAATCAGCTTCCAAAGTGATGCAATGTTTTTCAAGAGTCGTTATTCTCTTACAGCTTTTTTGTAAGGTTTATTTGATCAAACTAAATCCTTCTTTATTGACGAAGGCTCAGTCCTTGAGTTCGAGACATCTTTGACATTCATTACAGTTTTCCCACTTGCTTCACAGACAAATTCTAACAGTCTTTACAATATCCTTATCAATGGCTCTGTGCAAGAGGCGTTTCATTTTCACACAAACTTGATTTATTTTAACTTCGACGTTCTGGACTCCAAGCGATGTTTGGTTCGAAAGCCTGGTCCATTGGATAAAAGACTTTTTGTCATCGGCAAGTTCTTCAAACCAGAAGTATTGTTGAAGTATTGAAGATATCTTTTAATTCCTTTTATAAAGAATAATTTCATCTCACAAACAAGGCCTTTGTATGTTCAAAACCCCACGTGCCCTCTGTGATAGCTTGTGGCAAGTGGTTCTTTCTTTGACAAACCTGATCAAAGCCAGTAAGCATAGGTTTAAGGCTCTTTCAAGCTAGTATTCACCATACTTACTGTAGGATGTTCTTTTTGGAAACCTCAACTATGACGGTTATGGAAGATGAGATGGGCTCTGAAGCTGGGACCGAAGTCGCTTTCCAAATAGGCATGTTCACAAAGTAAATTTAGTTTGTCAAACAAAATCGTTTGTTAGTAATCGGTTATTAAGAATGGCATAAATTGATGGGTTTCGGTGTTCACTCTATGTTTCTAAACATGGATCTTGTTCTTTTAATGCAGTTTTGAATGACTCTCTTCACTAATCTCTAATGTTTCATCAGATCCAGGCATTACAATAGTATCCTTTTTAGAATGGTATTACCGTCATTACAGCTTTGGCTTTGATCCCGAGCCCTATTTTCAGTTTAGAAAGTTTTTCAAAAACGGATAGCTTTGTTTAGAGGAATGATAATAACAAATTTTGGATTTAGTCATCATATGAAACGTTTTGTGACAGATTGACCTCTTTTGGAAAATGTGATGTCAAGTTGTTGAATTTTCTTTTCTAAAGCAATTTCTCTATCAATTTTTCTGTTTTCTTCCAATTTCAAATCATTTTGACCTTCAGAATCTGTTTTCATTAAACAGTCACTTTCTTTGCACTTGTTCAAAAGTTTCTGCTTAAGACGTTTACAATGTCTCGGCAAAACTTTCATTTGATCCTGGAGAAAACTGTTTTTCAACATTTTGCTTTTCTTTCAAATCTTTAACCTCTTCTTTATATCTGTCAAGCTCGGTAGTCAAAGCTTTATTAACAGTGGTGCAATGCTGTCACTTGGGTACTTAATTGGTCAAACATAGACAATATCAGGCATTCTTGTTGAGCAGAAGAGTTTAGAATTCTGGACAGTTTTCTGTTGTGTTTCATTAGATTATGAGAATAAGGAATGATATTGCTATCACTGGTTATGTCAGTTTTTGTCTGACCCACATCATTGGATTGTTCAGAAGACGTCATTATCTGCTCACTTTGATTGAATAAGTCATAGTTTAGATTATCTGGATTGTGTACCTCAGTGAGTGCATCTGAGCCATTCCTTGAGAGATTGGCCATGAGAGCAATCTTGGCTGAGTTGAGTTCATCACAATCAGAGTCATAGGCATCCAGATCACGGCTTGATAAGCAGCATTGTGGGTCATGACTGTCTGAGAGTTTTGAATGTCAGGAAGTCCTGGATCTGCCAAAAATGCTATTTCTTCCTCTAATAAAGCTTGACCACTTGCTTGAGCTTGCACCAGCAACACTTTATCATTGAACCATGTTTCATCCCTTTTCCTCTTGGGCTTAGTACATTGCTTGGCAATATGACCCTCCTCCCCTTGCAATTGTAACCAAAAATACAGTCCGTTATTTCCCCGTGTTGCTACCACTTGTACCAGCTGTGTATTTTCTTGTTGTTCCAGCAGCATAAGTAGTTTGTCTCCCCTGAACAGGCTGCACAGTCACTTTTCCATCATAGATGGTAGCTTGTTGACAAGGGTTTGACGATAGTCTTAGCTGATTTTGGTAGTTAGGATACCGGGAGGTAACAACAGCAGTTAAAGGACTCATCGTGTATTAATTGCATCAATTCGATCATCCCTTTCTGGGAACACTTGGAACAAACTAGACTGGGTCTGGTTTTAGGAAAATTCAGGTGTTGCTGTTGATAGGCTGGGGGGGCATATTCAATTATGGATTGATGGTGTTGGAGAATAAATGTTGTGGTGAAATGGTGGATTGGTTACTCATTTGTTGGATAGTAATTGAAAGAGGTGTTGATTTGATTGGTTTGTGAATTGTTGAGTTTGATAAGGTTGGCAAACTGTGTAAGGACTGATATGGTGAAACGTGAAGTTGAGATAGAGACTGTGGGTGAGTGTGTAGATGAGATTGATAAGCTGGCTGAGTTAATTGGTGAGATGCAACTAAAGCAAGAGGATCGGGGTTGCGTTCATGCATCAAACGAACTTCATTTGCATGTCTTTCATGTTGTTGCAGGTAAGCAGAAGCTGATTTAACATGGTATGTGCGCAAGTCTTGGACCAGTTTAACATTAGTAACAATATTTAGCTCCATTCTCAGAAGAAAAGAGCCCTAGGTGTGTCGAAAAGTGTGTTTAAGAACTTGGTGTTAACTTGAAACTGCTCATGGATCTTGTAAAGGTTTTCATTCATTGGTACAGAGTGAACATCCAAGTAGTACTAATGTAAAGTACTCTCCTTTTGTAAGTAAACTTATTCAGGGATGAATTCATCATACAGCTTGCACTCGTTCTTGTTTTGTAATGACGTTCCTTGCATTAGCAGTATAAAGCTTCTCCCAAACTATACTTTGCCACACGATGCTGACTTCAAGGAGCATAGATTTCAGTTGGTAGGCCTTGGAGAATGATGTTTATAGCTTTGATGTCGCAATCTGCTTGAATGGCTTTAGCTGGAGTTAGTTCAACATATTCCTTAAGCCTTGTTATTCCATCCTCAGTGATTGAAGGCCAAACAATGTGGTCCTTTTTCAATAGATTGCAAGAAAATCATTTTCCATTATTTTGTGGTCTATTCATCTTTTAAAAGTTCCATGTGCGTTTCCATGAATCATACAAGTGTTTTGCTAGCATCGGTTGGTTTCGTTGTCTCTCAGAAAAAAGAAGTAGATTTATCAGCAGAGTCGTCATTGTTAGGTATCAAAAAAGGGATTACAAATTCGTCGATCGGTGGCTAGAAAGAAATTGTGTTTGGTTATGTGATTATTGAGTCTTGAAATGAAACTACACGGGATTTTACAATTCTTGACAAAACCGGGAAAACAAGTGTTTGTTTCACGGGATTTTACAAGTCAAAGAAATAACCGTATAATTTAGAAAATTGAGTTTGTTAAGTTTAAACTTAATTTTTCATAGTTCGGTTGACAAAAAAAAACAACCGCTAGTTCGGTCTGCTGTTCGGTCCAACTTGTTCGTCCTACTCGTGTCGGTCCCTACTAGTTTGGTCTGTAGTTCGGTCGCTGTCCGGTTGGTCTCTAGGAAACGGAACTTGTATCAGGTGCAAACAATAACTCAAAAACTCTATATTCACTAGGACGGAAAACAGGAACTCGGTTCGGTTGTCACTAGGAAGGAACTCGCTTGGTTTTTCACTAGAAAGAATCTCGTTCGGTTCAAACTAGAATATTGGATAGTTCGGTTGACTTGTTTGGCTTACTCGTTCGGTTTCCTTGTTCGGTCCACTCGTTCGGTCCCAACTACTACGAAACTCAAATTTTCAAAACACAAAAAACACGATTTTTAATGGTTTTTAGCAAAAATTCTTGTACAACTAGTGTTACATAAACCCTATAGGAACAAAAAAAAGTAAAACTTTATAGGTTTTTTAGCCAAAAAATTTGAATCATAATTTGCTCTTTGTAAAGGTTTTGAATCAATCAAACACAAAAACTAAACACACATCCCCCCTCCCCTATGGCTCTTGATACCAATTGAAGATTATAGTAATCTTTATGATCTAACAAGAACAAGGTGAGATGTGGAGTTGTGATGTTAGCTAGAGAGAGATTAGATGAAAATGGATGAATTGATAAATAGGAATATGGGAATAATAGATCAACCAACCTTCTCCAAGGCTAGGAGAGGGCCTTATTATATGACCCTTTGGAGGTCGGCCATGGGCTTAGTGGCTCCCATGGGCTTGGGCCCAGACTAGATTACTAACTAATCCTTATTTGTAATACGAGCTACACTATTACAACTTGGATATGACCGATTTTTAGTGTTTTCCAACAAGGTTGATAAAAAATTTCTTTGATCATAAAATGCATTTTAAGTAATTATTTATTTACTTTTAGTTGATTTAAATTTTCGAAATAAAAATTTACTACTAATTACTTGTTTACGTTTAATTTTACAATGAGCGTTTTTACATTTTGTGATTATCAAAACGTAGAGAGTCAAAGAATATTAATAAAGTTTTTAGGCATTATTTCTATCAACAATCTTCCCCTTTTTGATGATTAGAAAATCTAAACTCATTGAATGTAAAATTATTTTTAATCAAGTATTTAGTGAGTTTTGTTTCCATTTATCCCCCTTTTTGTAGAATAAAAGGCTTTGTCAATGATTACGCATAAAATCGACGGTACAACCGCTCCTACTTGATGTGTACTCCCTCTCGTTCGAGGGTACCAAGGAATCGAGCTATGGTAACTTTGCTACAAAAACAAGTTAGAAGAACAACACCAATGTTTCTAACATATAGCAATGTCATGAAAAATATTTAAACATGGTGACAATAAGCATTAGCCAACTATCAATGAACTAAATTCAACTATATATTCATATATGAGGCAACCAACATTTGCATATTTAAAAGCATAAAAGTCCATTCATTCAATATAAAAGTTGTGTGTAACACACAATTATACAACTAACATGCATTAAAAGAAATATTATGCTTGAGGCATAATAATACATCATACATAAATAAAAGCTACAAAGTTCCTAATGTTGCTAGAATTCCATAGGACTTGCTTGCAAAAGGTTTGGTTGAAATTATTTGAAACATGAGTACTAAAAAATTAGACGTTGTTTAGTTTGGAGAAAGTGATGGTGGTGGTGGCGAATTTGGTGGTGGTGGTTGTGAAAGCATGTGTTCAATTTAAAAAACATGTATTAAAGTTCATCTCTCAGCCAAGATGAGGTTGATTGTGAAGAACATTGGCATGAAATCACCATGTAGCTTTCTAGGAATGGTTCAAGGAATGGGATTATGACCAAAGAGAGAAGAGGGAGTGATTGAGTATTGAATTTGAAACATCAAGTTTAGAGTAATTGGTGAAAGGGTGAGAGTGATGTCCATTGATCCACTTTCTTAAGTTGGAGGTGGTGGAGGTACTCTTGGAAGAGGAGACATTTATGAGTTCAAGTAGCCATGGGTTAACGGTGATGTAGAGGATGTTAGTGATTTGGGTTTGTGATCAATGGAGGATGAAGAAGTGGCTATGGTAGATGGAGTATTTGAGGGTGCATTTGGGGCACTTGGTGATAAGACTTGGTAATTTGGAGAAGGAGTTTTGGTGTCATCATTAGTGAGATCAATGAATAGTTGTTTTGGTGGTATTATGTTGATTTTTGGTCTTTTGGAAGGTTTGAAATGGAAGCTCTAGTGGATGCCATGGAGGTTTATGGTGGTTGATAATGGATGAAGAAGAAGATGAAGTGATAGTAAACATTTGGAGGGAATTTATTGAAATGGAATAGTTTGGAAATGGAATGAATTTGAATTAGTTCAAGAGTTTCCAAAATGTGTTTGAGTTTTCTGGGCAAGGATAGCTGAGGCTAGGTAAAACAGAGTCAAAAGGCAGAAGGAAACAGTAAAACCTGTGATCTGGATAGCTGACCCCCTTATCTATGATGTCGGCCCCCTTATTGATAAGGGGGCTGCCCTTATGAGCTATGGGGGCCGCCCATCTGATGCTTTTTAGACGACTCAAAATTGATTTTTGCAAAAATTTTGTGAGAAAGGTTATGCTTTGTTGATCAATTTGCAACAAGTCCTATGTGAACATATATTTGCATGAAACAAATATATCATATATGCATGCAATTTGTAAAAATCGTATGAGACAGGATGATAAGATAAAAAGCATACTGATAATTTCATAATGATTATTATGTCTTAATGCAAACCTAACAAGTTCAAGTTCTTCCGATTTAAGTCGGGTTTCATCACACAAGTAGTTAAACTATAAACATAAGTTCACATAAGTCCTAACACATTATTCTACGAGCTATCATCATTAACTTCTTTATTTATTTTTTCTTGTCGAAATCTCTCACTGCCAATGCCTTGTCGAATTATTTGAATCCACCTCTAACTTCCTCATGGATTTGTTGCGTTTGATTAAGCAAGTCAGTTTGTCGCTCGAAGAGAAGACCATCATTTTTTTGAGAAGAGGTGGGAATGTCGTATCTTTGATAATTTAGTGGTGAAAGGGAGTTAAGATAGGTGGTAGGAGATAGGGTATTAGCACGAGAAGCATCATCATCTTCATCGTCATCTCCATGGTGAAATGAAAATCTATAATGATGGGCGGAGGATGGTGAGATGTTGTGACAGTTTTAGGATTCACGATCACTTTGTGGTTTTCGGTTTGGTTCAGGCAATGGGTACGCATTTTTCCTATGGACCCTATCGATGACATTATAAATGCCATTGTCAAGATGAGGATAATGTTCCATGATGTATCGAAAAAGACGAGTCAAGAACATGCCATAAGGAAGATTGGCATTTGGAGTAGCCCGAGCATATTCAATTCGTTTGACAAAGAAATAAGTAAGATTATATTGTTCTTCGGCAATGATTACAATACAACATGTTGAGCGAGCTAGCCGGAAGATGGGTTCCGGTAGCCTCAAGTCCAAAAAAACACATTCTCATGAATGAGTTCTTCCCAACGCTTCATGTCTTGTCTTAATTCTTTGGTAAGAATTTGATTAGGAGTGAGAACGAAATTTTTAGTTTTGATGGTACGATTCAACTCAGTATGATCTAATTGAAGAAAGCTACAAATTTCATCGGGAGTAGGAAGATTGGTATGGTATGGTCCCTTAGTCTCTTGCGAGTATGCAAGAGATGCAAGATCCCATTCGTTTGTGAAGACGGCTTGACTATTGTATGGGATTATGAGAATTTGACCAAATTATGCAAGTAAAAGAGTTATAAATTCATGTTGAATCATGAACGAGATTAGAAGATAACCGTACTCATCGGTTTAGACTTTGACTTGACTATAAAAGTTTAGAATGAACCGAGGAATAATGCCTCATGAATTTCGAAAAAGACAATTGAAGGGACAGCCTCAAGTGAACAATCACTCAATGCCGTTGGATTGGTAATAGAGTTGATCCGCGACTCGGCCCTCGTGAATGCAACGGTTTTCGATGGGTTTATAGAATTGAGCAAGGACGGGAGAAAAACCAGGTATTTCGGATACTTTAGGGATATATGATTTGGTACGGGAGGTATCACCAATAATTGCCCGAGGCATGTTTATCACCTAAACAAGACAACAACAAAATAAAATATTACTACAAAAGAAATGTATAAAAAAATAACGTTTTAAAAACAACATATGTGGAACAAAAATTACTTCGACTCTAAAAATAAAAACCTAAGAAGTAATCCAAACGTTCTCTAGTTTAATTTTAACTCAATCTAGAGTATCGAAAAATATATATTGAGTTATATACTTCGACACCTAGTGTAATCTCGTCAAGTATTTTGATTTAATTAAGTGGAGTGGGGATTATTTCAACCTTAGATTAAAATTCTAGGAAAAATTTTTCCAACGCCCTCTTTATTAACCGAAAAGACTTGACTAATGAGGTTCGAAGTATACATTAGTTGTATATTCACGAAAATAATATGAGTTCATTACACGAGACTTATTAAAAGTGAAATAATACTTATTTTGACTCAAAACTACAATTTAAAACGCTAAACCAAACGCACTCTTATTTTAGAGATTTTATTTAATATATCAATATATATATATATATATATATATATATATATATATATACTATGTATACTATATTATATATATTATATATATGAATTATATATCTTGATGACTAATACGAGTTTGTTATGTGTCTATACACGTGACAAAAATATAGTGATGGTTATTTTGACTCTAGACTATGATCCTAGGAAATGAACCAAACACCCTTTTATTTTTAAAAACCTTGACCAATGATGTCGAAAAATATATACTGAGAATAGTATGTTTTTGTTAAGCATATATGATCATTTTAACGCGTTTTTGACTTGAATCAACAAGGTATAAGTTTTTGTTTTGAAATTTTAAAAAATTGAAAATGTATTTATATTCTTATGAAAATTTCGACCAAATTTTTTAGTGATTCAATCCTATTGGGAGTTTCAAATTCTTATTACTACGGGAATCATTATAGTTATGAATTACCTAGACCTAATTACAAAAATATAAAAGTCACAAAAATATGAAAAATATTGTTATGAACACGAAAAGTGTCGGTCACTTCTATTATATCTTTAGATAGCTCGTAAAGTAATATTTGGAAATTAGATAGGCTAGCTTAGGAACAAGCCCATGGAAAGCCCATAGATAAGCCCATGGCCGGCCCCTATCTTATGTATAAATACCCTCTCCACACATGGAGAGGGTGTTGGTTGGTTGTTTCTTTTCTCATAATCTAAATGTGTATTTTCTTGTTTACTTTCTCTCACTAGAAGCATCATCCCAACCTCTTTCTCTCTCTAGATTTCTTCATTGCTCTTTGGTGTTATTGATTGCATAGTATTCTATAATTGGTATCAAGAGCCATGAGGTGATATTGTTTGTTCTTGTGTTCGTTTCTACTCGTTATTTGTGTTTATTTTGGTTCGAATCTTACAAGAATTTTTCAAATTTTTTAGGTTTAAAAACTATAAACTTTACTACTTTCTTCTTCTATAGTCTTGGTATTATCTAGTTGTACAAGCAAAACCTTGAAAATACATAAAAATCTTCACTTTTATGAGTTTTGGTTCAAAAATGGTTTTTGAGTTCAAAATCTTGATTTGAAATTTTTTGTGTTAAAAAGTTTAAAGTTTGTATTTTTAAGGTTCTAATAGGCTTAGATAAGTAAGTTGTACAAGAAATTTTAAGAAAAAAAGTCAAAAAGTGAGTCTTTTAGTGTTTTGAAAAAGTTGAAGTTCGTTTTTGCAGGAGGCGAATTAGTTTTGTTCTTGAAGGCGAATTAGTTCTTTCTGTTGAAGGCGAATTAGATTTCTTCTCTAGGAGGCGAATTAGCACTTGTCTTTGGAAGGCGAATTAGTATTTATACTTGAAGGCGAATTAATTCTGTGCTATTGAAGGCGAATTAATTCTGTTTGTTGGAGGCGAATTAATCTTCTTTTTGGAGGCGAATTATTCTTCTCTGTGGAAGGCGAATTAATTTTGTTCTATAAAGGCGTATTAATCTAATCTTTTAGGTGACTTAGTCTTTTCTTGTCGAGGCAAATTATTCCTTCTTTAAGTGCAAGGCGAATTAATCCTTTTTCATGTCAAGGCGAATTATTTCTTCTTTGAAGTGCAAGGCGAAATAAGGTTTCTTTGCAAGGCGAATTAAGGATTTCTGTAAGGCTAATTATTTGTCTTGGAAAGAGATTTAATCCACTTACTTGGAAGGAAATTTAATCCTTACTTTGAAGGCGAATTAATACCCATTTCAGAGGCGAATTAATCATATTTGCTTTCGTGAATTATACGGTTTATTTCTTTGATTTGTAAAATCCCGTGAAACGTTATTTTCTGGTTTAATAAAGAATAGTAAAATCCCATGTATTATTAAGACCTAAAACACTTCAAACCAACTCACTTTAACACAATTACTTCATATCACTGTTCGATCGACAAGTAATCTAATAACATCAATTTAAAATAGATTTCAATGTTTCCAAACTGGGCAATAGAATAACTCTTGCTGAGTACATGATACTTTCTGGTGCGAAAATCGTCCACCAATGTTGGACAAAGACTTATATGATTCTTGGAAAAGTTAGAATGGAACTATACATGCAAAACAAAGAAGAAGAATGATACTTGAATCAGTTGAACACGGTCTACTCATTTGGCCTACAATTGAAGAAAATGGTGTGACCATGACAAAGAAATATGTTGAATTGTCTCCTACTAAGAAAATTCAAGCTGATTGTGATATGAAGGCAATTAATATCATTCTTCAAGGTCTACCAATTGATATCTATTCACTTGTGAATCATCACAGAGTTGCCAAGGATCTATGGGAAAAAGTTCAACTATTAATGCAAGGTACTTCTTTAACAAAGCAGGAAAGGGAGTGCAAACTGTATGATGCATTTGATAAGTTCACTCACATAAAAGGGGAATCACTTTATTGTATTACCTGAGATTTACTCAGCTGCTCAATGAATGAACTTTTAACAACATGAATGGAATCAAATTTCAGTACATACAAGTTCTTAAACAGTCTTCCACCTGAATGGAGTAAGTTTGTGACTGATGAGCTTGTAAAAGATTTACATACTACCAACTTTGACCAGCTTCATGCATCATCTTGAACAACACGAACTCCATGCAAATGAAGTTCGTCTTATGCGTGAACGCAATCAAGATCCACTTGCACTAGTTGTGAATCATCAAATGACACCACCTCACTTCAACACTTATCAGTCTTCATACAACAATCCTCAGTTTCAACAACAGTTTTCACCATCTCAGTCTCATCAATATGGATCAACTCATCCCACACAACATTACTCAACTACTTACTCCATTATACCCACTGCAATCACTTATCCATCATCACCCGATAATCAACATGCATCTACTCATCAACTATTTCATAAGTATGCTTGATGTGTCACAACCACAATTTGTTCCTCAAATTGAATATACTGTCTCCACAGTTAATCAACAGACACACCTTGCTGAATTTCTTTTGCTCGAGTCGCGCTTGAGATCTCGTGAAGTTCTATGCTAGTTGGGAGTGGTGGCGGGTGGGTGTTTTTAAGCAATGAAGATGGACCCTATTGATGCCATCAACAAAAATGATTGTCATTTTTGTCTACTGTCGTTCCCATATCAAATTCCCATCTACAACAATCACGCTAAGAACTCATCCAACCAAAAGATAAAAGAAACTATTCATGGTGGAAGAGTAACTGTTCAACCACTTAAGGGAGACAAAATTCTATATACCTGCTTGGAGTACTTCAGGAACCAAGGGATCTAATACTTCAGGTAACAGGATGGGAATTATCCAGATCAACGAAGAGGATTGTGATGTGTTTTAACTGCTAAGGGGAAGGTCATATGGCAAGACAGTGTCTAAAGCCAAAGAGGAAAAGGGATGCTATGTGGTCAGGGGAAAAAGTTCTATTGGTTCGAAGCTCAAGGAAATGGTTAAAGCTTCTTTATAAAGGAAGAATTGGAATTATTGGCGATCCCTGGTATTGCAGGAAGGATCCAGTTACACAGGTGAGTCATCACACACAATGCAGCTTATCAAGCAAATGATTTGGATGCTATGATTTCTGACCTGTGAGAAGATTCTCTATTGCCAAAGCAGTTCTTATAGCAATTTGTCTTCTTAGTTTCGAATTAGATGTTCTCTCGATCTAGGTTACCTATATCTAACAACACTAATAATGATATGCTAAATCAAAGTGTGCAAGAGATGCCGTATTCTGAACCTTCTCATTTTGTGGAACATTCAGAGAATGAGATACATAGTGATAGTAATATCATTCCGTACTCTCAGTATCTGATTGAATCACAAAATGCAGCTGTTCAGGATACAAATTCTTCTGCACAACAAGATGCCTTGATATTATCTGTGTTTGAACAACTGTCAAATCAAGTAACTACTTATTAGCAACGGTAATTTAATGACATTGAATTGCCAATGAAACCTTATATGCTGAGCTAGAAAGATACAAAGAACGGGGTAAATTGCTAGAAAAGACAAAATGGGGATTTGGTACTCGAAAAAAAGCTTATTAATACATTATAAGTATTCGGATGCGAAAATGCACCCAATTTGCGGATTTTGAATAAAAATTAAAAACAAACTCGTTCTCAACAATTAAGGGAAAAGGAATTGTTAACAAAAACATTTAATGTTTTCAAAATATCCAAGGAAAAAGAAGCTAAGAATATTGATACAGAAATTGCTTTGGAAAAGAAAGTTAAAGAACTGAATAACATTGTTTGTAAAATGGTCATCCGCCAAAATTGTGCATATGGCTTACGAAACCACAGTATTCTATGATAACAACCTGAAATAAGCTCTTGTTTTCAAAATCCCTTTCTATTTTAATAAAGCTCAGAGATTAGTCCAATGCTCATTTGATGGGGTAATGGTAATGTTAAGAAAAACCAATATGATTTCAATTACTAATTATGAAGAGACTTTGATCTTGAAGAGGAGTCGGATCGAAATGTTTTAAAACAAAGTGATCCAATGGTCTTAGAAAAGAAAGTTAACACTAAACCAATTGATTATGCTGAGTTAAATCGATTATCTGAAGATTTTGGTAAACGTTTTGTCCCACAACAAGAACTGTCTGATGAACAAGCTTTACACCCTATTATTGACCAATCTGCTTCTTCGCCTGTCAAAATTGAGGCTCCTCAGGAACTTCCTAAGGTAAGCCTGGTTAATACAAGCCTTAAAAAGCTTAAATACCATCTTGGCCAATTTGACAATGTGGTGAAAAAGCAGATCACGCCCAATGCTTTAACAGAAGGGGAATGGGGGTTTGAACACACTAAAGCTATTTTTCAAAATGAAATAATTCCATTTTTAAAGACTTTAAAAGACATATTTAATGTTTTTGATAAAGATCTTTTAAATGAGGTAACGAAAGTACAAATAGTTTTTAACCAGATGGAAGTTGCTGTTCAACAGTATCATGTAGACAAAGAGTGTTTTGAAATTTAAAAGAAACAATTTTTGTTTGAAACTGATCGACTCTTGGATCAAATCATTTCTTAAGATATTGTGAATATTGTTGTAAATTCTTTGTTGGATGAGAATACTTCTGTAAATGTGAATTCTTTTTTTGCAATGAATGATTATGTGAAATATGTGGAAATGTGCAACAAGTGTTTGGAACTTGAAGCTGAGCTTATCAAACAACACAACATGGTTGAAAAAGATGAGTATAATAGACTTTTAAAAAGATTTTTTGAACTTAAACAACATTGTATTTCTCTTGAAATTGCAATGCAACTCAATAAAGAAATTTTTCAAAAGAATAACACATCTGTGAACCAAACTGAACCTTCATTTGATCAATTGTTTGAATTAAACAATTTGAAAGCTGAGCTTCAAGCAAAATACACGACAATCAAGAAGTTGAAAGCACATATTAAGCGTGTCAATGAAACTTCTACCAGTGAAAGTGTGAAAATAGACTTAGATGAAATTAAGACTATCAACATTGAACTGGAACATGAGTGGACAAACTAATTGCTAAGAATGGATTGAAACAGACTTATAAACAACTTTATGATTCAATTAAACCATCACGTGTTCGTGCTAAGGAACAAACTGAATCTTTGGTTAATCAAGTAAATCAAAAGTCTGTTGAAATTTCTGATTTAAATGCTCAACTTCAGGAAAAAGTGTTTGTCATAACAGCATTAAAAAATGATCTTAGAAAATTAAAAGGGAAGGACATAGTTGCTAATGCTGCCCAGATGTCGAATGCTGCCACTATTGCTCCAGGAATGTATAAGCTTGACCCAGTAATTTTGGCACCTAAGGTTAAGAATAATAGGGAAGCTCATGAATACTACCTTAAGCATACTATGGAACAAGCTGCTATTCTTAGGGAGGTAGTTGAACAAGCTAAATCATGAAACCATTTAAATAGTGCATCCTACTCAGCCTGTATGTATGTTAAGCTCATTCAAGAGTTGCTAGGTTATATTAGAGATACTTTCTGAGAAATTAGTTGCGGTCACGCCTAATAACAAGAAGAAAATAGTTCGATTTTTTGACACTGTTACATCATCAGGCAACATTCCTAAAGTATCTAACAGACCTCTATTGTCTTCTACAGGAGTAAAACCTTCTACTATTGCTAGCGGATCAAAGCCTTCAGGCAATACAAAGAATGATAGGATTTCGCGAACACCAAGTAGTAATGAGAAGAATAAAGTAGAAGTCCAATCTAGGAAAGTTAAATCTAAGTTGAATAAAAATTAAAACAGAACTCTGATTTCTAAAAATATCTATTTTATGAATATGTTAGCGCTCCTATTAAGGTGCTCAGGCTCTTTGTTCTGTATGTAATGAATGTTTGTTCGATGCTAATCATGCTATGTGTTTAATTGATTATGTGAATAGTATGAATGTGCATGATAAATCTGCCTTTAAGAAAAATAAAAAGAGAAAAGAATGGAAACCTACTGGAAAAGTGTTTAACTCTGTTGGATATAAATGGAAACCCCTTGATGTCTAATCAAATAACATTCGAGTAGATGAGAAGAGAAAGTGGGAGGAAGGATGTATTTTCTAGTGAGAGAAAGTAGAGAACATAAAATGCATTAAGTGGAAATGAAACATACAACCAATCAACCATCTCTCCAAGGCATGGAGAGGTGTTTATATACTTACAAGAGGTGGATGGGCCTTGGATTAATGGACTCATCCATGGGCCTTTGACTAACTAACTATGTAAGTTTCCAAAAATTACTTAACGAGCTAACGACAGTTATCTATGGAAGCGACCAACACTTTCCTAGGAATTTCGTATTCCTATAAATCTCCCCCTAAGGGAGGTTGCTCCATTTTACAAAAACTTAAACCTAGCATACAATGCTTTATCTTTAGTCTTGAGCTCGTTTAACTTCAATCATTAACTTGTGATTTGATGTAGTGATCATAGACTTTAGGTCTTGAGATTGTTCCTTAGCTTGTCTTGAATGTGATCTTGAACACCTTGAGATCATCAACCAAGCATAATCTCGTGTCGCCATCTTGTTAACTTTTCCATCTTGTGAACTTGTGACTTCTGGACTGACATGCTCATACCGTTCATGATTTGTTGACTTGAAAAGCTTTAATGATCCATCTTTCTTGAAATTCTTTAACTTTAACACTTCGTCACTTCGAGAAAGACGTTTGGTATCAGAGTGACGGAAACTTCTTTGAAATTCTTTGACTTTAATACTTCGTAACTTCAAGAAAGACGTACGATATCAGAGTAGCAGTAGTCTTGAAACATGTGCTCGAGCTTTCATGATGTCTTTATGTTTGTTGGTCGTGTATGAGCATGTGGCTATGAATCTGTAAGTCGGCTGGAATTAGGTATTTTTACCTCCATCTTTATGTATCCTGCATTAAAACAGATAGCAATAAAGCAAGGGGACGAATATAGCTTTGTCATTCGCCCGTGTTTGGTTGGAGTAACCTTCAAATCTGTGAGGATCGACTTGTGATCAAGTAGATTCAATTTAAGAAGAATCTCCTTGACAGGATTTCCAGCTGAAGTATAGAATCTTTCTAACACATTTGCATTAGATTCATCAAACTCAACATGTTCTCATTATCAGAACGTCTCAAAGCAGACAACACGATAAGAGTAAACCAGTGAGTTACTATCTCACCGATTGAAATAGAAACATTGATTTGAAAATCAATCGACGTGTCACTTGCTAAAGTGATTTTGTGACACATCGAGAGTGTTAATTATTTCAAAAATTCATCATCAATCGTCAATTCATAACCAGGAACAAGTTTTATTCTTAAAGAATCGCACCATTGTTTCTTTCCAGTTGTCACGAGTTTGATTCGTATAGAATCGCACAAGTTACCTACCATGAGCTTGTTTGATGTTGGCTCAAGCAGGATTTCCATCTTTACTGTGAATTATATCACTCGGATGTTCTGGCAAAATCACAAGGATAATGCGTAGGACTCTTAGTATATTTCTAGTTATTCACATTGTGTGAGATAAGAAGCATAATTTTGACAAGTGTCCTAATGAGATTTATGGATGATCTCTTTTGGCTATAGACTCAATAATGCACTTTGATTTTAGTGATCGAAGGCTGGAGCAGACTGCCACCTTTTCAATATCAACTAACTCAAAATGAGAAAGCCGATAGAAATGCGTGTAATCTTTGTGAGAAATGAAACAAGAGTATGTTAAGAGACCTTGAGTGGCTAGGGAGGGTTGTGCATATCGTGACTAGGTCCATGACTGTCTTCAATGTTAGACAACAACTTAGTGTTTCTGACAGATTATGTATTGACCCAGTTTCTACCTAAGTGTATGAAGGGCTTCTTTCTTTTCACCCTTTATCCTTACATTTCTTTTTCATTCTTCAACCCCTTCAATACTTACCAAGACTTCATAACTAACACCTTGTTAGGTTTATTCTAGTGTTAGCGCCATCTCATTCGGCATTATTCCCGATTCTCACTTTTTTTCCTTCTGTATCATACCTAAGGACTTCTACACTATCTAGTAGATATCCCTGGGTAGATCCCCCCGGTTCTGGCTGGATCATGGAATTTGAATACCTATGCCTAACTACCTTATAACTCTATAAATTTAAGTACATGGTCGGTCTTTTGGGTATTCCATCTCAATCAAAACCAAAATCATTGAAAATTTCAATCAAAGTGTTTGATATAAATATCAAAAGATTTACACTTTGAAAGTTTTTTCATCATCACTAAAAGCTTCCCCTTAATATGTGCACCGTAATTGTAGTACATGCTAAGTGTGGAGTGCATTGAGTCCATTTTATCTGATCACACTTCAATATAATATTAGATTCAGTTTAATCACATTTTCTCCCCTTATCTAAAATTTTAATCCCTTGATATTTTGGATATCAATTGATTAAACGTTCGAGGACAAAATGTTACATAATATCTAACAGGAACATTTTAATGCTCCCCCTTAATTTTTGAGGGTATATAAGACAGTGCAGAGTACAATAATTTGAATTTTTTTAAATTTACTAAGAAATTCTTGAAAATTTTGTACTCAAGTACTACTTATTATCACCATAAAGTCTACACTACATATATACAAATGTCACAAGTTATTTCTTACGTACAAGGTTTGACCTGTTATGATGAGGACATCATATGATAAATCATATGGTCCTTTGCAGCAACCAAAAGTCACCCCCGTACGGTCTCCCACCAAAAAATCTTTCCAAACTTCTCATTATCCTCCTCGACTTGAGCTGTTTGTTGATCGCCTGGATCATAGCTTTTGCTCGTTCCCTATCACTCTGTCTCCATATTGTCTGTGGTAGATATTCCATCCTAATCCCTTTCATACGATCATTAAGAGCAGTCCGAACATCATCGAGTGTACGGTCACTAAACTTGTGGAGTTCCTCAATACGCATTAACTTATTCTTCTTGTCTTTCTTCTGGTAGATGAAGCCTCTAGGATTGGAATATGCTGTATAGGCATCCCTGCATTTGAGATCAGATCTGTACGTATCTGGCTTTGAAATGTTGAGCTTCTTTTGGTAACTCTCGACACCTAACTGAAGATCTTCAACATGCCTTTGGATGATAATACTTCTTGTAAACATCCTCAGAGAGACACCAAAAGCTAGACAATCTTCAACATTAAGATTTGTCAGCTTTCCTTGAGCAAGAAGGATCAGCATATCTTCGATGTCTTAAAGGCGAAGCCTCTTGAAGTCTCCTTCCTTAAATGTATATAGCTTGTCATCATCTCTACAAACGGTGATCCAATCCAAATATGTGTCGCCATGCCATTTGACAATCTAAAGTTTTATGACAGCAATGATTCTACGTTTGTAGTAGACATCACGAGCAGATTCCCTATTAGCAGCAAATCCATAGAATTGTTGATGTTTGCGTCCCCAATGAGAAATTCCCTAGAGTGCATGTTTGTCATAGTTGACCGGAACTTCACTCTACATTGTGTTAGGGACCAAATCTTCAATCCATTTGATATGACCATAATCTACAGCCTTGGTCTTCGTAACGGAAGTTGCATATGTTCGGCTTGAGACACCACCAGATAGATACGCAAGGTCGTTGTTGATGAAGTGATCAAATGGTATAAATTGACGACCGTGAGAGTTAGGTATCAATGGTAGTGTCTTTCGTAAATCATGAGGATATTGCTGTCCTTCAGGGTTGTTCCAATCTAGTTGATCCGTGGTTGCCTTGTAGACTTTTTTAAAGAAATATTCTAGCTCAACCAAACTCTTGCATGTGCCTTTCATCAGCTCAAATGTTGGACCAGCTAGTAATTAAAGTGTTAGAGTATCAACTTTGAGCCGATTCATCATAAATGCTGAGAAGTCTAAAGGATATTAGCTCATCAAATGATTCATGAGGACCTTCTTCCCGAGCCAGATTGCTTAACCAAGGTTGAACTGGTCCATGATCAGCAAGAAAAGTCTTGTTCCAATCTCGATCGGGAGATGGAAGTCTAGTGGGTTTCTGAAACCACTTAGAAGGCTGAGGGGTCTCATCAAATGGTTGATCTTCAGTAGCTCCAGTTTCGAACTCCTGATGTGCGGGTTCTTCTAAATCCTTGGTGGTGTGCATTGGCTCCTCTGCATGAGTAGACTCGCCAGCAGACTTGTGAAGAGATTTGGACCTTTCAGTTGACTTGCCAGTTGACTTAGGTGTCTTTTCCTTTGGTGTACTGGTTGACTCAGGTTCTTTTCTAGCTCATCTTTTCTTAGAACCCCAAATTGATCCAATGAAGGGTTCTTCGTCTTTATCCTCATCATCTCTTTGTGTTTTAAATAAGACAGTATCACCATAAGTGTCAAGAATGAGCTTGTCACTTTCGTAAGCTTCAACCAATGCCTTGTAGAGATTCTTTTATGCATCAGATTTGTGGATTTACTTATTGCTCTCTATCTTATCTATGAGAATCTTCTTAAGCTCTAATTCAGATAGGTTGGCAACTATAGCAAGAGATGTCTTAGATTCAGTGGATGAACGAGTCATAACCTCAACTTCGAGTTGTTCGTTTACTGTCTTCTCAATTTTTGGCAAAATCTTGAAGACTTGTGCATTAACTTGTTTTTTGACTTGGTCATTGATTATTTTCTTTATCTTGTCATCAAGTTTATTGAGAAAGTCTTTGTTTTTGGCTTGAGCTTCATCTCTGAGTCTTTCGGATTGTAACTGAATAGCGGTTTTGACGTCTTCATGCATCTTGTTGGCAAGGTACGCATCAATAATGTCGAGAATGGAAGAAACTGCTTCAGCAAATTGGTTCATTTGCTTGAACTCAGAGAAGTCGATTTCCAAAGTTTTAAGTCTATGGTCGAACCCGAATAAAGAGCCAAAGTTGGGAAGATCTTGCAGGGAGGTGCTTAGAACAGTTGTTGGTGTGGGAACTGGTGTTTGTTGCATATGTGTGATAAGAGGAGTGGGTGGTGGAAGAAGATTTGTTGCAGACACAAGAGGTGGCTCAGCAATAGTGGTGACCGGAACATCTACAAGTGAAGTTTCCTCAGTGTTAAGAGTAAATATTGAGTCAATACTTGTATCTGGTCTGGGGTTGAACATGTTAGAAACGAAGTCATATGATACAGAAGAACTCTGCTGTTGACCTTCATGATTGATCGGAGCGGTGAGTATCACATGAGTATCTTTTGTTTCCTGAGTTGCTTGAACATTAGGCAGTGGAGAATCTGTCATCACAGTGTCTCTTCCCTCTAGATTAACATTCACGTCCCTGTATAGCTCATTCGCTTCGTCCTCTTCATGTGTCGCCTCTTCATCCATCTCTTCTTCCTCAGTATTCGCTCTTTGAACTTCTTCATTACTTTCTTCGTTGCTTTCATCATTACTTTCATCCTTGCTTTCTTCTTCATTTACTTCATCATCTTTTCTTGCTTCATCATCACGAGTGGAAAGCTTGGGATGAACAAAGTCATCACCATCATTGTCAGATTCAGTCCGTTTATCATCATCTTAATCATTATCATCTTTGTCTTTGCCTATGTTTTCTTCTTCATCATCATCTTCTTCATCACTAGACTTCTAAGATATTTGCTCTTCATCAGATCCATATATAGGTACATCAGGAACCCTTAGTGTAACACCAGTTCCTTCATGTGCACCAGAACCGTTGGGTTGAGAGCTGTGAAGTTGTGTTTTGCTTCTTTCAATGGCTAGTTTCATATGTTCAGCCTCAGACAATGCAATTTCAGATAGAGTCTCTAGTCCTTTAGCAGGTTGCTTCTTCTTTCCTGATTTAGTCACTTTAGCAGTAGCTTTGAGTCTTTTACCGAAGGAAGCCTCAAAGGCTTGTTCAGGCTTTTCCTTGGTAGATCGGCGTACATATTTTGGTTTAGGAATCGTCTTTCCATTAGCAAAAGCATAGTAAGTCTTGTATGCTTCAGATTCTTTCATTTCTTGAGTGGTTAAGTTGTTAGGAAGAATGGCACTGTACTTTTGAACAACTTCATGCTGAGGGATGAATCTCATGGTAGTGAGAATAGGATCATCATTAGCCATGTGTCAATCTACTTTGTTTCTTCTTGGGATTGATTGATCTTGTGACATGAAGTGATTGATGATGACTTTGGTGAATCTTGGGTAAAACATATATTTGTTCTTCCTTGACTCCTTGTTTTCAATCTGATAAACTAGGTCCTCCCATAGAAGGTAGACATAGTCAACATTCTTCTGGTGATACAATCCCCAAAGTATCTGAGCCCTAGAAAGACAAAGTGTGTCAATGTCGGTTACTTTACCACTAAGACACTTATTAATGATGGTTCCAAATGTTCTCCAAGGTTGAGGTAATGTATCAACTTTGACATCAAAGAGTAATTTGATGTTGCCTGGGTAGCCAAGTTCTCTAATGAAAGTTAGTATTTCCTCTTCAAAGAGAGGATCTACAAACTTCTGTCCAGGAAGTTTTGGACATATCTGAAGTATATTTCTAAAAGTTTCCATATCAAAGGAATAGCTCTTCTTGTTCATCTTGAATCTGATGTGATGCTTTTAATAGGTAACTGTAGCCTAGAATTCCTGCATGTAGACGGCAGGGACACTTGTTGTGATCAAGAAGGCTGGATAAAAAGGAGTGAGAGAGAGATCATCCAAAGCAACTTGAAAGGTGGGTTCCTTGGGCTTGAATGTGGTGCTCAATCTGTAGTTGCAACTGCCAATCATATGACGTTGTTCCCTTAGAACAAGAGTATCGTCCAGTGCTTGTTGTTGTTCTTTTGTGATACTCATGATTCTGCTAATAAAGAGTCGATACAGTTTATATACAAACAAGTTTATATAGACACACTATATGTAAAGAACCCTCTTTAAGTTTTGACACTTAAGGCATCTAACACATTTAGAAAGCTAATCATGAAAGAGTAAGCTTATATTGGCTTAGTTAAGTTAATCCAATTTTGACTTGATTAGATTCCAAAGATAATAAATTTTAAATTGTTACCTAACACAAGTTTTAAGTCATCTTTTGGTTAGAATCTAAGTGTTTATGATAATTAGCCTTTTTGAATCCATTAAGTATGATTGAATATAGTTTTAAAGTGAAAACTGCGAATTCGGACTCAAAATGTTATTGCAAATTCGGATGGTAAAGGTTACTGCGAATTCGGATACTAAAGAGGTGTGCGATTTCGTGTATTACTACTATCTGCCAATTCAGAGACCAAAGGCTCCCTGCGAATTCATGTCTTACTACTATCTGTTAATTTGTGCCCCTATAGTATCAGCAAACTCGGACCCTAAATGAGTTGCGAATTCATGGTATAAAGGATACTTGTGAATTCAGGGTCTAAAGTGAATTGCAAATTCGTGGTCTAAAGGAGACCTGCGAATTCGAGGTCTAAAGTGAATTGAAAATTTGTGGTCTAAAGGTTCATTGCCAATTCGTGTAATACTAACACCTGCGAATTCGTGAAGCACAAGAGCTTGCAAATTCGTGTATAACTGTCCCTGCGAATTCGGATTGTTCTAACAAATTTGCATTTTTAATTTGAGTTTTCATGTGTTTTCCCACTTTAAGATTCGCTCATTTAGCCTCATATCATTCACAAGAACATTTTTTGCAACTTAGAAGCACAGATTCAAGCAAAATCATTCAAACGAGCATTCAAATCCAAGAAACCATTAATAACCAAGAATCAAACATGTTATATTCGAGTTTCACAGCATAAACACATTCATTAACACATTAATCATTTATCCAACTCAAAACCCACAAACTTTTGCAACTAAAAACTCAAAAACGCATATTTTCTTCATAAAGAATCACTCAAATCATACACATATGATATCTTTATTAAAAACTGAATTAGACAAGTCTTTAACACCCTTAAATGAACAAAACCCCTCTATTATTTTTAGTTTTTATTCAGTTTTAAATTTCATGAACCCTAATTTGATTTTTGGGTTTTTCAAAATTAAAACTTCTTAAAAACCAAATTCCTTTGAGACGTGAGATCACAAGGGTGTAAGGAACAACGTTTTCTTAATACCTTAAGCACGAGAATGTCTGGATTTCAAGAACGAAGGTGTTGCGTTCGAGCGAGGATTTTGAAATAAAAAGAGTAGGTGTAATGTGTGTGTGTGTGAAAAAGAAAACAGGAGGGGTGTGTGGGGTGTTATAAAACAAACTTTGTTTTTGGCATTTTCACTCCCTAAACTTTCAGATCTTTTCTATTTTAAGATATTAAATTGCTTAGGCTTAACAAAGTTATCACAGTGGCACATTTAGTCCCGATAGTTTTAACTAATATACCTACCAACTTAATCTTGCACATATTATCACTCAAGGCATAAACAAATAACATATAAGGTACACATAAGCTAAATTTAATAAACTTTCCTTAAAAAATGATATTCAGTTATTGTTTAAAAACCTTTATCCCTTTTATCAAATGTCGTTTTGTAGAAGATGTTTGACATTTTCTCCCCCTCAAATAATGACCCGTTTTCTATTTAAAGAGCTGTAGTCGTTGTTTGAGAAGACAAGTATCTTTAAAAAACATTTTCCGATGAAGCAATGTTTTTACTCATGAAAACAAACACCAATTGAAAATAAGATTTCTCTTATTTTGACAAAGAAATGCACTGACACGTACATTAATTTGTAATATAAGAAGCACGAGTTGTGATGCAAAGTAATCACACGCCTTTGCATGGTCACAAAGTAGACCATGCCCGAGAATAAATTCCCGTTGAAAGGTCAAGTGTCCTTTTTGACGGAATACTTGCCTTTAAGATGATGATCGGGTTGCTATCTGAAATAATAGCAAGCCATTTGGCATGTTTTGAAAACATTTGAACTTCTGCTCGAACTTCATTTACAGCCTCGTATCATTATTGAATGACATTTCTAAGACCGTAAATGTTATCGATTTTCAGAAGACATGCCATTATTACCTCTTTTTATGTTTTTCTCATTTTTTAATTTTTTCTTTGGTTTTATGAATATTATATTTTTGTATTTTGTTTTTATAAAAAATTTCAGAAAAATGAAAAATCTTTTTGGTTTTTATGGTTTTAATATATATACATATGATACAGGATATTTGAATAGGTACCACCACTATTCATCAACTTCATCTGCCAATTGTTTGAGAGTCTCCGGCGTAAAACTCCGCATTCCTAGCTTGTTGATAAGAAATTCAATTCTTTCTCTTGCAAGGGCTTTTGTGAAGATGTCCGCCAGTTGATACTCCGTATTGACAAAGTAAAGTTCAATCACCCCATTCTCAACATGCTCCTTGATAAAGTGAAATCTGATGTCTATATGCTTCGACCTGGAATGTTGAACATTGTTGCAGCTTAAGGCAATAGCGCTTTTGTTATCACAGTACATTGGAATTTTATTGAATCCAAGGCCATAGTCGGTAAGCTGTGATCTCATCCAAAGGATTTGAGCACAACATCCCGACATAGCAATATATTCAGCTTCCGTACTGGATATCGCAGCGCTTTTCTGCCTTTTTGATGACCAGCTAACAAGTCTATCTCCCAAGAACTGCATACTACCAGATGTGCTACGGCGTGTATCTTGACAACCAGCATGATCCGCATCTGCAAATGCTGTTAGTGCAATTGAAGAATCCTTCGGATACCATAGTCCCCGATTGACGGTTCCTTTTAGATACCGAAAGATCCTTTTGACCGCATGTAAGTGCTTTTCGGTAGGCCTAGCCTGATACCGGGCACACATGCATATAGCAAATTGTAGGTCAGGTCTACTGGCTGTGAGATAAAGGAGGGTGCCAATCATGCCACGATAGTGTGATGGATCAACTGCTTTCCCTTCTTTATCCTCATCCAGTTTGGATTTCTCCACCATGGGAGTATCCACTGGGTCACAAGAGTCAAAACCGTATTTCTTTAAAGATTCAAGGGCATATTTTGACTGGTTAATAAAGATGCCTCTGGGATTTTGAAAAATCTGTAGTCCTAAGAAAAATGAGATTTTGCCCATCATTGACATCTTAAATTTTGAACACATGATTTTAGCAAATAGGTCACAAAGTTCAGGTGTAGATGCAGCAAAGATAATATCATCGACATATACTTGTACCAGAAGTAATTCCTTGCCTTCCTTACGGATGAACAGAGTAGGATCCACTGAGCCTTTGGAGAAGTCTTGGGATATCAGGAACGAAGACAACATGACATACCACGCGCGTGGAGCTTGTTTCAACCCATAAAGAGCTTTCTTTAGCTTCTACACGTAATTGGGGTTATCTGGATCCACAAAACCATCCGGCTGGCTAACATAAACCTCTTCCCGCAAATTATCATTCAGAAACGCAGTCTTGACATCCATTTGGTAGACGACAATGTTCATGTGAGCGACAAATGCAAGAAAAATCCTTATAGCCTCTAATCATACAACCGGAGCAAAAGACTCTTCAAAATTAATCCCCTCTTCTTGACGGTAACCACGGGCCACTAATCGAGCCTTGTTCTTTAGAATACCTCCTAGTTCATCTAGCTTTACTTTGTAGATCCACTTCAAAGTAATAACCATAACTTTATTTGGTCGGGGTACGAGCTCCTATATCTTCAAGGCGATCGAAAACTCCCCCCCCCCCCATTTTTTGAAGGCCCATCCCTTCTTTCAATTGCGATCGTATCCAGCATGATTGAGTCACAGCATCTTATACGTCTTGGTTCAACAGACATGAGGAAAGCATCGTAGTAACAGAAAATTATCTTGCTCATGTAACTGCAGCCTTGTGGAAACTGGTCTATCGAGTTCACCGATTATATTTTCAAGTGGGTGCTCCTTAGTCTATTTGCTATTGTGTTCAGAAATTTGGTGATCGAGATGCACAATTGTATGAATAGAATCCGACGATGAAGATTGATCAGAAGGGATTTCTGGAATTGGGATACCAAAGTACGGATCATTACCCATATGTGCAACTTCAATATCATGGTTGTCTTCTTCAACATCGTTAGAAATGACGGGAGGTTGAGTTTTGGGTGGTGTTTGAGAGTTACTTGGTGATGGTGCATCTTGGTCAACTGTTGTTGAGGAAGGTGATCTAGTTGATACAACGGGAACTGAAGCAACTAATTTATTAACTGGATCAATGACTTCAAGGGTTGGGAGATCAACACTTGGTGGAGGAGTGAGTAATTCATCAAACATCGGTTGAAACAATATATCCCAATTAGTTCTTGAGGGTGGTACAAACGGTCTGAAGAGGATGGTATGGCACGAGATCCTGACTGATTGTTGTCAGGATCATTTTAATGAAGTCAGGGTCCTGAACTGCTGTGTTCAGAAGCCATCGCAGTCAGCTCATCAAAGTCTACATGAATTGTATCAATGATTCGTCTGGATACATTCGGTTGTAAATTTGAAATGCTTTCTTTGTGGGTGCATAACCAAATGAAAAATACCAATATCAAGCTTTAGGTGTAACTTACCTAAGTTCTCACAATCATTTTTCGATAGCAAAAGTGCTCCAAAAATACATGGAAAAATGATAAGTCGGGAGGTTTGTCATGTAAAAGCTCATATGTGTATTGTCGTGTCCCGAAGACCGTATGATGACGATTTTTTGGGTGTAACATTCGTAGCAACCTGCTTCTTCCCAATAGGAATAACGGACTTTTTTCACTTTTGCTCAAAATAACATTGTGCGGGTAGTCTTCATTAGCGTACTATTACGACTTTCACGAACCATTTTGGCATGGAGAGCGAGCAACAGATGTTTCATAAGAGATGCTAAATCTTCTCATAATATTCACGTAAAGTTTGATTAACAAATTCAGTTCCTTATCCTGTCTTGATTCTTTTGACATACACGAATTTAAGTTCCACTTGGATCATCTTGAGAAACTTGATTATGAAATCTAGAGCTTCATCTTTTAACCTTAAGAACTTAACCCATGTGAATCGAGAGTAATCATCGACAATGACGAGGATGTACTTCTTTCCATTAACACTTGCGACACGTATTGGACCACAAAGATCCATGTGCAAAAGATAAGTTTTGTCTCATTGGTTTGGTGTCACCCAGATTTAGGTTTGTAAGGGTTTCTCTTGGCTTTTTTTTGCCCATATGCATAACCAAACACAATGGTCCCTTTTCAAAATTTAAAGTTTAGGGAGACCTCGAACAAGACCGTGTCTAGCTAAATGGTTGATTGCACCAAAGTTCAGATGAGATAGACGTCGGTGCCATAGCTAAGACTTAGTCTTTGAGGCCTTTGACAAGAGACATATGGGAGAGGACGACATCATATCTCCAAGAGACAGAGTGTACAGATTATTGCCTCGAGATCTAGTTAATAGATGAACACCTTCTAAATTACGAATGAAGCAGGTGTGTTGACGAAAAGCAACTTCAAGGTTCGAATCACAAAATTGCCCAACGGAGAATAAGTTGTGTCCAAGTCCTTCCACGTAGTAAACCCTTGATATCGTAACATTCCCAATCTGATAATCACCATAACCCAATATCTTTTCCACGTGATCATTGCCGAATTTAACTGTACCCAAAAACTTATTGACGAAATTGGTGAGCTGAGAGCGATCTCCGATTATATGCTTGGAGCAGCCGGAGTCCAAATACCAAAGAACAATTTGGACGACCTGCATTCATCAAGAGAGGAAGATGGAACATCGGAAACTTTAGATCCCCAAGATTGACTGGGTTCCTTTTTGTTAGCAGATACAGATTTAGGAACCTTAGATTTGCTAATAGGAACATTAGTTTTAGATGTCTTAGGTTTCCTTGAGTAAACCAATGTTACAACAGGCTTAGGTGTTTCATTTTCTAGAGCAGTTGGTGTCCTAAGAGGTACTTCAGTAATTGTGGTAATCCTAGTTAAAGGGCACACATTTCCTACTATAGTGAAGGTTTGACCAGTAGGTCTCCAGATGTATCCAATATTTGAAAACACCTTTCCTGTTGGTTTCCAAACTTTTCTCTTTGAACTTTTGTTAACAGATTTAGATTTGTTACGGGCATTCACATTATTGATAAAATCAAGAACACACAAATCATGATTATCAGAAAGCATGCAACCATTACACTTAACACATTTAAGTTCAGGATTCGCATTAAGCTTGGAATGCTGCACATGAGCAGTTCCTTTAGGTTGAACAACACAATCTTTATTTTCCAACTAATTTAACTTGTCCTAGGTTGGTCTTCTACTATATGGTTTATTCTTCAAATACTACTTGGTGTTGCCAGAATCTTATCTTTCTTTGTATTGCCTGAAGGACTGTGATCACCGCTAGCACTATAGACGGTTTTACTCCAGTAAAATACAAATAGAGGTTTAGTTAGAAACAGGTTTGATGTAGAGGTTTTGTTGTGATTATTTCCTGAGGATGTGACGGGCTTAGTGAATCTAACGCTTGTGTCCTTGTTCTAGGGTCACACACAAGCCACTAATTTTCCCATCATCATTGTTGAACAGGGCAGTTTTACATATGTTTTGTAACAACCCTGAACTAGTTTAGCATACCTACATGTAAATTCTAGGGATTAATCTAGTGGATATTTTGATTTAACATGTTCAACTAGATCCCTAAGAACAGTAGCTTCTTCCTGAGTGTGCTTAATATAGGTAGAGTGAGTTGTCTGTTTATTTGCAAAACAATTAGGGGTTTATTGGTTCACATCAATCTTAAGCTTTATGGGATCAGCTAGGGTGGTTTTGAACATCAATTATCAACTAAATCCTTTCCTTAAGTTTTCATAAAATCATTCTGAAGCTGTAATTACCAAACTTTTTCTGAAGACGAGCCTTTAAACCAAAATTTTCCACATACTTAGAGTGACTGATTAATAATCATCACATAGTTCCTTTGAATCGTATACATGTTGGTTTATCGAGTCATAAAGTTTCTTAAAGGTCCTGTTTCAATGCTCATTCTCATCAATAAGCATGTCACCCTATGATCCAATTCAATATTTTATAGTTTTCAATCTCTTTAAGTCCTTTATAATCTATCCTCAATTCTGTTTTCCACTTAGAGATTTAGTTCTCTCTTTCAACTTCTTTATAACTGTGTCTTTCTCTTGGGGCTAAGCTTTCAATTCATTTAATTCAAATAATTGATCAAAACTTGGAGCACTGTGATTTGAAACAGGATTGTCCCTTTGAAAAATTTCCTAATTAAGTTGAGAATCAACTTCTAAAGAGATGTAATTTTTTCAAGAGTGGTGAAACTTTTGAATAGTTTATCATAAATCTCTTTTTAAATAAAATCCGTTTGAAGCTCAGTCTCAAGTTGGAGACACTTTTCACATTCATGCACATTCACAGAAGCATTATTCACAGACGAATTCACAATTATGTTCACAATATCTTTGCCCAACACTTGTTCCAAGAGTCGTTCATTTTCGTTCAAAACTTGATTCATTTTAACTTTAAATGTTTTGGACTCTAAACGATGTTGTTCCATAGCTTGTTCCATTTGATGAAAGACATTTTGGACTTCAGAAAGTTCATCAACCAAATATTGATTGAATGTGTTAGATAAGTCCTTCAGAGCTTTTACAAATGGAATTATTTCATCCCTAAAACAAGCGTTTGTATGTTTGAACCCCCATGAACCCTCAGTGATAGTTGTGGGTGTGGTTCTTTCTTTGACAACCACGTCAAAACCAGCAAGATGGCGTTTAAGTTTCTTCAAACTTGTATTTACCATGCTGACTTTAGGAAGTTTTTTGGAACCTCAACTATGGTGGGTCTACTAGAAAGAATGGGTTTTGGAGAATTTATTGAATTTTAAGACCAAAAGGCTTTTTCAGCAGATAACTCAGTTTGTGGAACAAAGCGTGTTTCAAAATCTTTATAAAGTTGGTTAAGAGCAGCATAATCGACTGGTGTAGTATTAACTTTCTTTTCTAACATTATGGGATCCTTTTGTCTTAAAAGCATTTTTGAACGACTCTCTTCAGCAAGCAACAAGGTCTCTTCAGAGTCAGGAATCACAATGGGATTAGTTTTCTCAATAATATCACCAACATATAGCTTTGGTTCCAAGTGTTGAGCTTTCTTCAGAGAGAAAGGATTTTGAAAACCTAGAGCTTGTTTAGTGGTATGATCATAGAAAAACTAAGGTTTCATCAACATGTGAACAGTTTGTGCAGATTGATCTCTTTTAAAAACAATATTATCTAGCTGTTTAATCCTCTTTTCTAAAGCAATCTCTCTATCTATGTTCCTAGATTCTTCTTTCTTAAAATCATCTTTGAGAAGAGAAACTGTTTGCATTAAAGATTCTTTTTCTTTTAAATGTTCAGAAAGAGTTTGTTTAAGACGATCAATCTCTACAGACTGTGCACATGAATCTGAAACATTGTCTTTACTTGTTAAATCAACATTTTGTCCTTCGTTCAACACTTTAACCTGTTCCTTATATCTTTCAAGTTAAAGTATCATTTACACTTTTATTGTCCAGATTTATCTTGGTACAATTAGCAACTTGGGTATTCAGTTGTTCAATCACAGATAATATCAGTGCATCTTGTTGTGCAGAAGAGTTAGAATTCTGAACGGCTGGCTGTTGTGATTCAATCAGATACTGAGAATAAGGAATGATATTGCTATCACTGGTTATTTCAGTCTCTGAATGGTTCACAACATTCGACTGCTCAGAAGACGGCATCGCCTGCACAACTTGATTAATTATATTATTATTCACATTATCATGATTGTGTACCTCAGAAAGAGCATCTGATCCATAATGAGATAAATTCGCCATGAGAGCAACTTTGGCAGTGTTGAGTTCATCACAATCAAAAGACATAATGCAACCAAATCACAGCTTGATAAAGCATGCATTGATGATTACATAACTGTTTGTTGTGGCTTGACCTTCTTGGGAACCTGGATCTGCAAGAATGCTATTTCCTCCTCATGTAGATTTTAACCACTTTGCTGATCTGTGACCAACAACACTTTATCTTTAAACCATGAATCATCCCGTTTCCTCCTTGGTTTAGTGCATTGTTTGGACATGTGTCCTTCCCCTTTGCAGTTGTAACATGTAACAATCCTCTGTTTCCCCGAGTTATTCCCACTTGCTCCTGGAGTAAAAGTTCTTGTTGTACCCGCATCATAAGAAATTTGTCTCCCCTAAACTGGTTGTACGGTTACTCTTCCATCATTAATGGTGGCTTGTTGCCTAGGGTTTGAACGAATTTCTCAGCTTGGGTATATGTAGTGGGAATAGCGGGAAGTGAACAACGAGCAATCAAGAAAAGACATCATGTAGATTGATAGCATCATCACCTTATCTGGAACACATGGTACAATTAGAACCAGAGTCAGATGTTGGAAAATTCAGATTGTTTGTTAATTGAGGGAGCATATTCCAATTAAGGGATGGTTGATGATGGAGAATAAACGTTGTGGTGAATTGATTGTTGATACTCATTAGATGGATAAGTGATTGAAAGAGGTGTTGATGATTGATGAATTGAGCATTGTTGAGACTGATAAGGTGATCCATACTGTGGAGACGGATAAGGTAAAACAAATTTGAGTGAGAGTTTTTCTGGTAAGAGTGCTGATGAGATTGATAAAGAGACTGTGTCATTTGGTGAGATGGCACTAAAGCAAGGAGGGATCGGGAGATGCTTTCATGCATCAATCAAACTTCATTTGCATGTCATTTATGTTGTTCCAAGTGGGCATGAATCTGATCAACATTAGTAGTATGCAAGTCTTTGACCAACTTAACATCAGTAACGAATTTACTCTATTCAGCGGGAAAAGTATTCAGAAACTTGGTATTGACTTGAAATTGCTTCAGTGACATCTTGTAAATATTCATATCATTGAGTAGCAAAGTGAATCTCAAGTAGTACTCGTGTAACGACTCTCCTTTCTTGTGTATGTAAATTTTTCAATTCAACGTACACTTGCACTCGTCGTTCTTGTTTCTTAACGACGTTCTTGCTAGCAGTTTGATTTTCTCCCAAATATCCTTGCTACACGATGTTGACTAACCAAGAAAGCATAAATTTTAGTGGAAGGCTTGTAGAACTGATGATAATTTATTGCTTTGGTGCCCACAATAGCTTGATGGTTTCTGTCGGTGTTAATTCATATATTCCTTGGTCGCGTTACACATCCACGTAATTGATTGCCAAACAAGTGGATCGTTTTTTCACAGAAGCAAGAATCATTCTACCATGAGGTTTATTCATCATATAAAGTTCCATTATGCTTTTCCACGAGTCATACAAGTGTGTTCACAGCATCGGTTGTTTGTTGTCACCACCCGAGAGAAGTGACTTATCAGCAAGAGTCGTCATTGATAAAGTGGTATAAAAAAGATTACTGATCGATCGAGCGGTGATAGAAAGTAATTGTGTTTGAGGGTGTTGTCTTTTGTGTTTTAATTCATGAAATTACACGGGATTTTACAATTCTTGACAAAACCGGGAAAACAGGTGAGTGTTTCACGGGATTTTACAAGTCAAAGAAATAAACCGTATAATTTTGATTAATCAATTTGAGTTTTAAGTGTATGTTGCAAATTCGGGTACTTAAGAAAATTGCAAATTCGGGTTCTACAACAAACTGCAAATTCGGGTCCTTAAGTGGATTGCAAATTCGTGTCCTTAAGTAGATTGCAAATTCGTGTCCTTAAGTGGATTGCAAATTTGGGTCCTTATTAGAATTGCAAGTTCGTGTCCTTATGTGAATTGCAAATTCGGGTTGTAAAGTTATTTGCGAATTCGGAAGCTGCTAAATCGGACACCAAAAGAAATTGCCAATTCGGAAGTTGCTAATTCGGGTACCTAGAGAGCTGCTAATTCGGACACTGCTACAGACTGCGAATTCGGATACACAAGGAAATTGCAAATTTGGATACCACTAGAAGCTGCAAATTCGGTTACTACTATAAACTGCAAATTTGGATACACAAGAAAAATTGCAAATTCATATAGAACAAGAAACTGCGAATTCGTGCAACACACGGACGAAACTCAAAATCTTTAAAACACAAAAGACACCTTTTTGATTGTTTTTTCCCAAAATTTCTTGTACAACTAGTATTCTTAAACCTATAGGTACCTTAAAAATGATAAATTTTTGGTTTTTAAGCCGAAAATTTCAAAATCAAGATTTGTACTTTATAAGGTTTTTTTGAAAACAAAAGATGAACAAAAATGAATTTTTCTTTGATCCAAAGCAAATACACCTATATCCAAAGATACTAGATCAAATTTACCTAAGTAAATGATCTTTTAGTGTACAAAGAAGCTTCAAATACAAGAGAAAAGAAAAAAATGCGTAAGGTTTAAAAAAAACGAACCAAAAAGACAAAAAAAACAAACACAAGAACTAAGCAAATCACTCCATGGCTCTGATACCAATTGTAGACTGCAGGTAATCTTTGATATATGAACCAAGAACTAGAGAGAGAAAGTGGGAGGAAGGATGTATTTTCTAGTGAGAGAAAATAGAGAACATGAAATGCATTAAGTGGAAAATGTGAAACATACAACCAACCAACCACCTCTCCAAGGCATGGAGAAGTGTATTTATACTCCTAATTGGTCGGCCATGGGCCTTATAAGGCTTTCCATGGGCCTTTGGTCCATATTAGCTTATAAACTAAACATTGACTAACTACGGGCTTTGACTAGTTAATATTGAAAGTGACCGAGACTTTTCTTGTTCCTAACAATAAAGCAACCGTTCACTACAACACAAGTGGGCTAATGCTACGGTAGCAATCAACTGCAAATCTGTTGCAAATGGCCATTTGCAACGAATTTGTAACCGACAGATTTGCGATTGATTCCTACCGTAACGTTAATGCTCCATGGGATTTAAATTGCAATGTATTTCTAATGGGTTTTACAAAATTGCAACGGTGTTCCAGCCAAGAAAAATCCGTTCTAAATTAGCAACCGTTTTTACAACGGGTCATATTCTAACAAAAAAATTACGATGTTGTTACGGTAGATATTGCAATGATATTGCAATGGATAATATATGGTACGAGATTGCAATGGAATGATTTTGTTAAAAAATTGCAACGGAATAAATTTGAAATAGCATAATGTAGCAAATGATTTTTGCAACGATATGCAATTGTAACATGCACATTCAAGAAGGCATTATCCACAGAAAGAATTCATAATTATTGTTCACAATATCTTTGTTAATGACTTGTTTCCAAGAGTGGTTCGTTTTCATTCAAACTGATTCATTTAACTTTAAATGTTTTTTTGACTCAAAACGATGCTGTTCACAGCTGTTCATGGATGAAGACATTTTGGACTCAAAAAGTTCATCAATCCAAATAAATGACGAATGTATTAAATAAGTCCTTCAGTGCTATAACAAATGGAATTATTTAATCCCTAAAACAATCTTTTGTATGTTCAAACCCCCACAAGCCCTCAATGATAGTTGTAGCCGTGGTTCTTTCTTTGACAACCACGTCAAAACCAGCAAGATAGTGTTTAAGTTTCTTCAAACTCGTATTAACCATGCTGACTTTAGGAAGTTCTTTTGGAACCTCAACTTTGGTAGGTCTACAAGAAGGAGTGGGATCTGAAGAATTCATAAAATTCTAAGACTAATAGGGGGGCCCCCCCCCCCCTTTTTTTTTTTATTTTGGTTCAGTAGATAATTCAGTTGTGGAACAAATCGTGTTTCAAAACTTGAAGAAAGTTTGTTTTAAGAAAACATAAACGCCGGTAATATTTAATTAACTTTCTTATTCCTAACATCATTGATCCTGTGTTTAAAAACAATTTTAAACAGACTCTCTTCATCAAGCATTAGGGTCTCTTCGAGTCATGTATCACAATAGCACTAGTATCCTTAATGACATACCATCAAAAAGTTGGTTCCAACTGTTTGAGCTTTACTTCAATAGAAGATTTGAACACCTTAGTGAGCTTTGTTTATGTGAAATGATCATAGAAAAACTGAGATTTCACCAACATGTGAACAGTTTGTGCACATTAATCTCTTTTAAAAACAATATTATCTAGCTGTTTGATCTTCTTTTCTAAGGAAATTTCCCTATCAATGTTTCTAGATTCTTCTTTCTTAAAATCATTTTTGAGAAGAGTAACCGTTTGCATTAAAGATTCCTTTTCTTTTAAACGTTCTGAAAGAGTTTGTTTAAGACGATCAATCTCTACAGACTGGTCACATGAATTTGAAATATTATCTTCACTCTTTAAATCAATATTTTGTCCTTTTTTCAAAACTTTAACTTGTTCCTTATATATTTCAAGCTCGTCAGTTAAAGTATCATTGACACTTTTATTATACAGATTTATCTTTGTACAGTTAATCACTTGGGTTTTTAGTTGTTCAATCACAGATAATATCAGTGTATCTTGTTGTGCAGATGAATTAGAATTATGAACAGCTGTCTGTTGTGATTTTTTCACATATTGAGAATAAGGAATGATATTGCTATCACTGGTTATTTCAGTCTCAGAATTATTCACAACACTCGACTGTTCAGAAGACGACATCGCCTGCACAACATTATTCATCAAGTTGTTATCCACATTATCTGAGATGTTTTTACCTCAGCGAGAGCATCTGAACCATAATGAGAACTTCGACATGACCAGAAGTGTAGGAAAATGAAGTTTTCAAGACATGCAACTAATTCAGAAACTTTGTGATGACAAGAAGTGTATGAAGAAAGTTGAGCCTTTAAGTAGATCAAAGGCCATTGAAGACATCATCAGCAGTGGAAGCTTCATGGAAGCTCTTGTTCTTAATCATTATGTACTTGTTAGGAAAATATTGTAAGTAATTTCGTATATCGTCCCATGGGGGAAGATTGTTAGGATTTCGTTTTATGTGACGACATTACGAAATTACCATAGTTTAACATACCACCATACGTAGGGACTAAAGTTGTCAACTCAGCATACTTATGTATCAGATGGTGGTATAAATACCCCTCTATTGCTTCCATAGAGGGGTGAGACTCTTGTAAACTTTCACTTTTCAATACATTTTACACATACTAGTTTCTCCCTCTACTCTCTCTCTTTAAACATGACTACCATATGGTTTGATTCACCAAGACCACTGGATCAATGATTCTTTTAAACTTAACAGGATCAATGATTCTTTTAAACTTAACAGGATCATCACCTTTCTGGAACACTGGAACAATTAGACCTGAGTCTAGTTGGGGAAATTCAGATTGTTGTTGTTGTTGGTAAACAGTGGGAGCATATTACAAATGTAGGATTGATGATGATAGTGAATAACCATTGTGGTAAACTGATGATTGATAATCATTAGAGGGATGAGCGATTGAAAGAGGTGTTGATGATTGATGAGTTAAGTATAGTTGAGACTGATAAGGTGATCCATACTATCGAGAGTGATATGGTGAAACTTGTTGATGAAATTGAGTGTTTTAGTATGAGTTTTGATGAGTCTGATAAGGAGACTGGGTCATCTGATAGGTTGCAACCAAAGCAAGCGGATCTGAGTTGCGTTCATGCATTAAACGAACCTCATTTGCATGAAATTCATGTTGTCCCAAGTAAGCATGAAGCTGGTCAATGTTAGTTGTGTGCAAATTCCGAACCAGTTTGACATCTGTCATAAATTTGCTCCATTCCGGAGGAAGAGTATTCAGAAACCTGATGTTCACTTGAAATTGTTCCAGTTTCATATTGTAGATGTTCATGTCATTGAGTAGCAGTGAAAATCTCAAGTAAAAATCACGTAGTGTTTCCCCCTTCTTATAAGCAAACTTATAGAATTCATCATACAGCTTACACTCCCTTTCTTGTTTCGTCAATGAAGTTCCTTGCATGAGAAGTTGAATTCTTTCCCAAAGTTCCTTGGCGATTTTATGATTGCTAGCCAATGCATAGACCTCATGCGGTAGTCCTTGGAGATGATATTGGTTGCCTTAATATCACAATCATCTTGAATTGCTTCTGTAGGAGATAACTCATAATATTTCTTAGGTCTAGTCACTCCATTTTCCTCAATTAAAGGCCAAATGAGTGGAACATTTTCAACGGATTCAAGGATCATTCGTCCATGTTGTCTATTCAACATGTATAGCTCCATTATGTTTTTCCAAGAATCATACATTTCCTTTTCCAACATGGGTGGACGATTGTCAGCACCCGAAAGAATCGCTTTGTCAGTAAGAGTCGCCATTTATAAATTGGTATGTTCAAAGATTACTGTTTGATCGAGCGGTGATAGAAAGTAATTGTGTTTGAGGGTGTTGTCTTTTGTGTATTTTAAATCTTGAAACTACACGGGATTTTACAATTCTTGACAAAAGCGGGAAAACAGGTGAGTGTTTCACGGGATTTTACAAGTCAAAGAAATAAACCGTATAATTTTGACTAATCAATTTGAGTTTTAAGTTTTTGTTGCCAATTTGGTTGATTAAACAAATTGCAAATTCGGGTTTTTAAGCAAATTGCGAATTTGGGTGTTGCAAATTCGTATGTTGCGAATTCGGCTACAACTGAAGTTGCTAATTCGGATATTGCGAATTCGGATACAACTGAAATTGCTAATTCGGGTATTGCGAATTCGGCTACAACAGAAATTGCTAATTTAGATATTGCGAATTCGTCTACAACAGAAATTTCTAATTCGGGTATTGCGAATTTGGGTAACACTAAATTGCCAATTCGTGCACTGCGAATTAGGGTAACACACGGAAGAAACTCAAAATCTTAAAAACACAAAAGATACCTTTTTGATTGTTTTTCCTAAAATTTCTTGTACAACTAGTATTCTTAAACCTATAGGTACCTTACAAATGACAACTTTATGGTTTTTAAGCCGAAAATTTCAAAATCAAGATTTGTACTTTATAAGGTTTTTGAAAACAAAAGATGAACAAAAATGAATTTTTCTTTGATCCGAAGCAAATATACCTATATCCAAAGATACTAGATCAAATTTACCTAGGTAAATGACCTTTTAGTGTACAAGTGAGCTTCAAATACAAGAAAAAATAGAGAAAATGCGTATGGTTTTAAGAGAAAACGAACCAAAAAGAAGGAAAACAAACACAAGAACTAAGTAAATCACTCCATGGCTCTTGATACCAATTGTAGAATACAAGTAATCTTTGATGTATGTGAAAGAAGAACTAGTGAGAGAAAGTGGAAGAAATAATGTATTTTCTAGAGAGAGAAAGTGAATAACATGAAATGCATAAAGTGAAAATGAGAATACAAACCAACCAACACCCTCTCCAAGGCATGAGGAGGGTATTTATACATCTTAATGACCGGCCATGGGCCTTAGAGGGCTTTCCATGGGCCTTTGGGCCATATTAGCTTATAAACTAAACATTGACTAACTACGGGCTTTGACTAGCTAATATTGGTAGTGACCGATACTTTTCATGTTCCTAACACATTCAAAGGCATTTTGTCCTTTGGTGCTGTTTCGATCAGGACGTGTCATCGTTTAGCTCTTGGTAGATTGGAATTAGGTCCCACGGATAACGCCAAATTGTAAAGGTAAAATGTTGCGCCACGTATGTGTAACGATAGAGATCCTTCAGACGTGCTTTGCAGCCCTCGCGTGACCAATCACAAAGATGTTAACACACGTTAGTCCTCTGTAGAGGTAAAATCAAGGGGTGAAAGCCTGTGTGGTTTGGCAAGGCGTTTTTGACTAAACGAACCGCAATCGCACTTGCGGTTTTTATAAAAATGAAACAGAACGCACTACATTTTGCAGGTGCGATTTTTGTGGGTTTTCTGCGGTTTTTACGGGTTTTATCCACATGCACCATATCACTTATTACTTATATAAATAAGTGGGTTTTTGCGGTTTTTGTTTACAAGTTAGATTTTTTCGGTTATATCATTTCCTTATATATCTAATGAAATAACCACACACATACATTAATAAATTATAATAATATTAATATTTAATAATAATATGCACTAAAAGCCTTATAACACACATAAATAATCAATGTGCCGTTTTTCGGTTTTATATATCAATGTGCAGTGCGGGTTTTGTGGTTCCGGTTTTACGTGTAAACGCAACCGACACCACATTTTTGGTTTTTAACAACAACGGACTCCATCGGTTTTTGCGTGGTGCGGTTTTTGTGGTTCGGTTTTGCAGTTTTTGCGGTTTTTTACGGTTTGCGGTGCGAATATTAATCAACTCATTTGTGGCTATTAATAATTTTCCATTGACCCAGCCACAAATGACTTCCAAGTCTTCTATGACATATAAGAGGACTAATTTGTTGATCATATGAATACCATTCTGTACACTTTGCATTTTAAAAATGGTGAATCATGGTTTTTGTTAATCCTTCTGTTTTAAGTATTTATTTTTTCAGAAAACATAATACTTGTTTTTGTGCTCCAAATATTCGGCTATTTATTTAAGCATTGAACCGGATTTGCTTCTGCTCAAGTTCAAACACAGTGTCTACGATGCATTGTTATGTTGTCATCTGGGGTTGGCAGTGACTGTTGCAAGTGGGAACAGTCCTCTGCGACCTAAGTTATGGGAAAGTTGGACAGCCTGCATCTCAGAGGACATGATGACGGCATAATGGTGCTGAATACTTGATTCGGTTAGAGGTCATCACCTGTTTAAAGACTTGAGGCATTAAGTTCTTGGACTTGAACTCCAAAAAATAGGGGTATTTAGTGACACAACTTTTAATGGAACAAAAAAAAGTGTAGTAAAAGTTACATGTTTATTAACTTTCAAAAAGTATAAGTGATAGTTTTGTTTTGCTCCACTTTTAAAAAATGTAAGGCAAAAGTCTAATTTTACTCACACTTTAAAAAAATGTAAGTATTAGTTTATTTTCATTAAGTGAATTAGTCTTAACTTTTACTCCACTTTAAAAAAGTGTAAGTATAGTCTTACTTTTACCACACTTATATGAAGTGTAGGTATAGTCTTACTTTTGCCCGCACTTTTTACAAAGTGTAAGTAATAGTCTTATTTTTACCACACACTTTTAAAATCACGTATGTAATAATTTTAATTTTACATATACTTTTTACAAAAGTGTATAGTAATAGTCATTAATTTTACTCACGCTTTTAATAAAGTGTGAGATATTATGTAGTTTTTCTCGAAAAAACAGTTTTGGGGAAAGTTAACTTGTAAATGGAGTATGAGCTAATAGACCGCGGAACGGACGACTGGAACGAACATATTTTGTTTCGTCCACAGTTCGTCTCCTTCTCCTAATATTTGGTCTCGTGGTCTGGTCTTGATTCAGTCTGAGCAAAACCGATCATTATGCTTTGTTGAACTGGACGGACATCTGAATCGACCCAGACATAGACCGAACATTTCAGTCCGATACTCGATCTAGTGTTTGTACCTAATATTCTAAAGAGTGCGAGTTGAAATACTTTTTTTAACTATTTTTTAAAAAAGTGTAACATAAGTAGTTTTTATCAAAAGAGAGAAAAAAGTGCTACGAAAAATCTAACTTGAACCGCCCCTGTTTGAACTCGGGTTACTCGGGTTCGGGTCAACTCGAATTTGAGTAAAATTACAATTTTTTTTTTTACTTTTTAAATAGAAAATCTAAATTTATATTAAAAAAAAAAGTATCCGAGTCAATCGGGTTGACCCGAACCCAAGTTAGCAAAACATTTCAACCCGATATCCGACCCTATTTAGAACTCGGGTTAGTCGGGCTGACCCAAATTAACCCGAATAAGATTTTTCACCTGAGTGACCGACCCGAATAGGCTTATTCGGGTTCAGGTTCGGGTCGAGTCGATTTTTTTACAGCCCTACAAGTTGTATCTATCCTAGTTTTTAACAAAATATTTACGTAAAAACTCAGTGATTAATTTAACTAGTAAATAATATAACTTTTTAACGCGATGTGTACAGTAACTTTTTAACACAATTTTCATAAACTTCAACACTATCCCCTTTTATAAACTTTTTCCTCACACTCACTCGATTTGCTATTGAATTACATCATGAAAATCGTTACTCTCACACTCACTCGATTCCGCAACATACAAATTCGTTAGGGTTTAATTGAAGCTCACTGTAGATCGTCACTCAGTTCGTTAGGGTTTAATCGAAGCTCATTGTAGATCATCACTCAAGTCGGTATATTTTTATTTTAATTTTGCGATATTGTAGTGTAATAGTGATGAAATTAGTTATTAGTTGTTGTAGATTTGATTTTAATTGTGAATTTAGGTCTTAATTGACGTAATTAGTTTCTAAATGCGATGTTGATGTGATTTTGATTTTACGACGACAGTTCTAGGCAGTTTTGATTCATGAAGTCAGTTCAATTGGTTGCTTTTAGGTTAATAGTGATGAGATTAGTTATTATTTGTTGTAGATAGACGTGTTATGATAAGAATAGTTATGTCATGATGTTTCGATCTGTTTTTTAGTTTACGTGAATGTGATATTAGTTCATTTTGAATATTTAGTTATTATGGCGAACATATAGATAGTGTTTTGATGGTTTATAGTTTAGATGTGTTATCTTAGCTTAAGATTTTGATAGCGAGTCGCGTAACTGAACTGAACAAGTCACAGGCGGTTCGTTTTTAAAAATATCGGATGTTTAGTGTTTGGAGACAGGAACATTGTTTATAGTTTAGACAGAGATCTTTGTGTTCAGGACTCGTGGTATTGGATATGTTGACATATATGGGGAAACCAACACTGATGTGAGCATTCAGTTCCACTGTAGATATATATCAAGTAAGTCAAAATCATAGTGAGGTTTATTAGTAGTGCAGATAAATTTGCAAAAATTATAACCAAAAATCATATAGACTTAAGGAAACTAGTTCGTAACAGAGCATAGATTGTCCGTCTGACCATGCCAGCTGTAAAACTAGTTCCTGAAATCCCCCATAATGGTCCCAAAACAGGGTCATACATAGCAAGCATCATATATAATACCTTACAACGAAAAATTAAGAAAGACACGCGTGACTAAGGTTTTAGAGCAGAGATCCTCAAAGCTAGTGATTAACTAGTTTTCAGCTTTTAGTAAATTATTTATACATGAAAACCGTCAGAGAAAATTAGAAATACATCTTACCCCATCATATGAACCGAAAGTGGGTTTTATTTCTAAGCATCCGCTGCAAGGTTGTATATCCTTTTATTCTGTTACATCCTGTGACCATTTAAGAACATTGATGAAAACATATTTTGGCTGCGTGTGGTAAAGGGCCCATCCTTTAATTTACAGTCTCCTTTAATTTACAGTCTCTACTCTATGAATTACATCATACAAATATAATCTGTCAAATATACATATATGAATTGACCACAAATCGCTTGCAGAATCCCTAAATAATGCTAATGCTACACTTGTCATATGCTCTTCTTAAATACTTCTTAGTGAGCTTAAGAGCACCTAGTCACTCTTTTTTTTTTTCTGGTTGTAGCCTGTACTAATAGTCAGACTATGTGCCAATTACCTCCACCAAGGCCGATTGGAGCTAGAAGGACATATTAGTACATCAAGATAGCAAGGCCCTCTGATGTGATGAACTATATTCTCAGACAATTTCAATTGCTAAAAAGGACTAAGAACCAGGTTAATAACCATGTAATTTGCAGAAAGTTCTTGAACCTGATCATCAATAGAAAATAGTCAATTGACCATCTATCAGAAGTATATTATTGATTCCAGCTCAATCTCAGGCCATTAGTAGAAAAGAAGCATTCCACCAATTCAGAGATCATTCAAAACATAGCAGTCATCTACTTTATAAATATGAACCTAAAACTAGGCTTAAGTAGAAACATAATGTTCAATTGCTGCCTATCCCAGACACACAACTGAAACACTAGATTTATAAAAGCTAGCTAGGAGATATTTAGAATCTACACAGTTTTAAGAACAAAAATATATATACTACTAAAACAAAAATATATAGACGAAACCCAACAAACAACTGCACAGTACACAAAATAAAATGAGAGCGAATTCAGACTTACAGTACTAAAAAGCATTCCTTATATTACCCCAAAACGTTTCTTCTTTCACTTAGAGGACAACCTTCTTGAATTGTATCAGTCGCCTTTGACATGATTCCTTGATTATGACTAGCACTCGCTGCTAACTCATCACCAACTTCATCTTGTTTCTCATCAGGGGATAACGTATTCAAGGCTGTTTCTTGAGTGCTATGCTTCGTTCGTATTCCCTCTCTGTCACTGGTAGCCAGAGGCATCTCGGATACCAAATGTTTCTCTTCTTGAACAAATTCACCACCTTTTTCTTCAAAGAGCACTACTGGATCTTGGTTGCTGCTATCCATAGCCGAATCTCGAGTGTTATTATTTCTTAAGTGTGGCAGGTTCCACTCCGCAATCCCCCGAGGTGAAGTCTCTTAAGTTTGCATCAATGATGAGGGAGAATTGGGACGGTACAGCCAACATAGATCGCATCAGGTTTAATTTGCCATGCTTGACCTCAGGTTGTTCGTTTTCAACTGGAATAATCATTCTCTCTTTTATATGGAACAGCTCTGCGATTTTGGGTTTGCAAGGGCAATGTCGACAAATACAGTTGTTTTACGGTCAATAAAAGCAATTCTACAGTTTCTACTCTACTATTTTCAGTCACAGTTCATTGGTTCTGAGTTATGTCATGCTTCTCTAATCATTCATGTATTAATTTGATTCAGGTACTCCTTTGTACATGGCTCCAGAACTAGTACGAGAACAAACCTACAACCACACTACTGATTTGTGGTCCACCGGTGTCATTTTGAAAGTCAATCCTTGAAATTGTGGCTGTTGAAATGATTTCAAAAATAATTAATATAACATCTCATTTTTATTTAGGTGTGAGTTATTTGTTGGCCAGCCTCCGTTCTACACTAATTCAGTATATGCACTTTTTCGACAACTCAGTAAGGTATGCATATTTAAAGTTTACATGAAATTGAGGTTATCAAATATAATTTAGTGATACACGCTCATCTATTTCCTATTTCCAGGATCCAGTGAAATACCCTGACAGCATGAGTTCCAACTTCAGAAGCTCTAATAAGGTATATCTATCGGTCTATGTAATATTCTGTTTTCTATGATTTATATTTAATTAGTGTTAACTGCTAACTGTTTATCAAAATCATGAGAGCAGGATCCTCATAGCAGGCTGACAGGGCCCAAACTGGACTTTTAATGACACTTTTTGAAAGTGAAGGTGAAAAATAAAGTCTTTTAATGACACTTTTTCTGACATTTTTTGTGTGTCATTGAAAGACTTTTTAAATTATAAGAATATTAATAATAATATGCACTAAAAGCCTTATAACACCTTGATCATCTATTTGTTGCTGAAACTTTTGAAGATGTTGAGGCCAGGGTAATGTTTTAAAATTGATTCTTTAAGATATGATTTAGAAAAAAAATGACATTTAGAGAATGATGATTACTTACCAGGAGCTTCGTGCCAACACTGCTGCTTCTAGAGGATGCGATGCGGCTTGGAACTGAGAACAACATGTACAGACAACTACTCTGACCTGTGCCCTAGAAGGAGAACAACATGTACATACTAATGGTTTGGCCTATGCCCCAGAAGGTAGGCCTTGAATGAAAGTTTACCAGATTATATGGCCGAGCTTGAATGAGCATAAGTAGCTTAAGAGATATTGGTGCAGGTAAAAGTCCATCTCCCACAATTATGGATCATCCTCGAGGCAATGGTCAACAACCAGTTATTACATCACCACAGCTAGAGTCTTAAAGGGTCACAGAAAATGACAACATTCAGTCAGGTAGATTTCAAATCTAGTCTACATTTATATGAATTATGTTGTTAGGGGTCGACGATATGGATATATTTAAAGGTATTAGCTACGGAACAACTCTTGATTCAGCATGTTGGTTGTTTCTGAGTTCATAGGATGCTCCCTGTCTTTAAGTGGAGCGATACACATCAACCCATGGGATATTGACTCGGTTGCAGATGCTATGGACAGCGCTTTGGAAATGAGTGAGCCTGAGAAGCAGATGAGACACGAGAAACATTATAGGTATGTAAGTACTCATGATGTCGGGTATTGGGCTCGTAGCTTCTTACTAGATCTGGATAGGACTTGTAAAGATCATGTGAGAAAAAGGTGTTGGGCGATCGGGTTTGGGTTGATTTTTAGAGTTGTTGCATTAGATCCAAACTTCAGGAAGCTATCGATGGAGCATATAGTTTCGGCTTATAAGCAAACCAGAACGCGTGCAATTCTTTTGGATTATGATGGTACTTTAATGCCTCAATCTTCTATTGATAAAAGCTCGAGTTCTAAAACCATAGAAATGCTCAACACTTTAGGTAGTGATAAGAATAATATGGTTTTCATTGTGAGTGTGAGAAGCCGAAGCACGTTAGGGGAATGGTTTGCTTCTTGTGAGAAACTTGGACTCGCAGCAGAACACGGGTGTTTTCTAAGGTATGTGTACCTTTACTTTTCATTTGTTTTGTTTTAGTCATTCTGCTTCTTTTGGAACATAGGGGTTTTAAAGATGGTATTTTTATAAAACAATGTTTAATATAACTGTTTAAGTTTCACAAAACAAAAAATGCAAAGAAATGGTTGCCAAATGACCCAAAATGGGACATAAAGCCATCTTTCAATAACTCGGATGACACATAAGTACAATGCCTCAGACGCAAGAAATGAAAAGTTACAATAGTATTTAAGCCAAAAAAAGAACTTACTTTCGGTCGATGTACACATATCAGATGGTATATGATTTTGTTATTTTCAGGTTGAAACGAGATGAGGAATGGGAGACGTGTACTAGTTAAAGACTCTGGATGGCAGCAGAATGCTCATCCAGTTATGAAACTTTACACCGAGACAACTGATGGATCTATGATTGAACAGAAAGATACATCCATTGTGTGGTGTTACGAAGATGCAGATCCTGATTTTGGATCTTGTCAGCTAAAGAGCTTCTTGTTCATCTCGAGAGCGTGCTCACCAATGAACCAGTTACAGTCAAAAGAGGGCAAAGTTGTGTCGAGGTTAAACCGCATGTGACATTAAATGGTTATACCAATATAGTATAGGGATACCATCAACAAATCAGACGTAAGTCATCTTCATAGAGCAGGTAAGCGACATGTGGAATTAAGAGACATGAGGAGTGCGAAGTCCAAACATGCCGTGCTTCTTATTTTGAGCTCAATTATTATATAAATAATAATATAATAAAAAAATAAATAAAAAATAATAAATTATCAATATTTATATTAAATATAAAAATAAAAATAAAATAAATACAAATATATTAAATATAGAAAAAATATTAATAAAATAAAAAAAATAATAAAATTATATAAATTAAAATACTTAAATAGAATAACTAAAAGAATAAAAATATAAATAAAAAAAAAAATATAATAAATATATATATATTAAAAAATAATATTAAAAAATACAATCAAATTAAAAAAAAAGACAATATAAAAAATAGTAAAATAAAAAACAAATAAAAATATTATAAAAGAAAAACATCTAAAAATAATAAATTAGATAATTTAATAAATAAAAATAAAAAAAAAAAATAAATAAATAATATGAAATCAAAAATAAATTCATAAATATAAAAATATAAATAAATAAAATAATAAAATTAAAAGGATATAAAAATATAGAAAATAGAAATAAAAAAAATTATAAATAAAAATAAATAATAAAATTAGATAAAAACTTCAATAATAAAATAAAATATAAATGGATAATATTATAAAATATATTAAAAAAAATATATATAATTAAGAAAATTAAATAGAAAAATTATAATAATTAAAAATTAAACATAAATTAAAAATATAAAAATATATAAATAATAATAATATATAAAAAAAATAATAAAAATATTGAAAAAAAATAAAATAAAATATGGAAAAATAATTATATATAATAAAATTAATAAAATAATAAAAATTAAAAAATATAATAAAATAAAAAATAATATATATAATATAAAATAAGAAAAATTAAATAATTTAATAACTAAATATATATATAAAATTATTAATAAAATAAAATAAGAAAAATAATATTAAAATAAGAATAAATATCAAATTAAAATTATATAAAAATAATAGTAAAAAAAATTATAAATAATATAAAAATAAAAATTAAAAATATTAAAATATTTAAATAATAAATATATAAATATATAATTAATATTAAAAAAAAAAAAAAAAAAATAATTAAATTAAAAAAATAATAATAATTAAAAAATAAAAAATTAAATAAAAATAATATAATAAAATATAAAATAAAATTAAAAGTTAAATAAATAAAAAAAAATTTAAAAAAATACAAAAAAAAAAAATATAGAAAAATAAAATAAAGGAAATAATAAATAAATTAAATAAAAAATATAAAAAATATTAGGAATTAGAAAAAAATAAAAAAAAAAAAAAAATTATTAGAAATAAATAGAAAAAATAATAATAAAATAAAATATAATAATTAAAAAATTTTGAATAAAAAATATAAAATTATAAATTAAATAAAATAGTATAAAATAATATATATTAAATTAAAAAAAAATAAATAAGAATAAAAAATATATAAAAAAAAATAAAATATTAATTTAAATAAATATTAAAAATAATATATATAAATAAATAGTAAAAATTAGTATAAAAATAAAAAGAAATAAATAAAATAAATAAAAAAAAAAAATAAAATAATTTTAATAATAAAAAAAATAATAAAATACTAGTGAAAAAGTAACATAAAATATATAAATCTAATAAAAAATAAAAAACAAAAAATACATAGAAAAAATAAAAAAAAATAATAAAAATTAATATTAAAATAAATAAAAAAATTAATAATATATAATTATAATATAAAAAAAAAAATAATTATAGTAAACAAATATATAAAATTAAAATAATATAAAAAAAAATAAAAAAATTAAAAAAATTAAAAAATTTAATTTTAAATATAATAAAAAAAAAATAAAAAAAATTATAAAATATTAAAAAAAATAGTTAAAAAATTCATAAATTAAAAATAAAAATAAATAAAAATAATAATTAAAAAAAAAAAAATTAGAAAAAAAAATAAGTAAAAATAATATAAATTTATAAAATATAAAAAATAATTAATATAATAAAACTTTTTAATATATACTAAATAATAAATATAATAATAAATTAAAATATAAAGATTAAAATAAAAGAAATTAATATAAATATTAACTAAAATTAAATATAAAGAAAGAAAAAAAATAACTAATATTAAAAAAAAAAATAAAAAAATTAAAATAGATATTAATAATAAATATTAAAATAAAAAAAAATAAAATAAAAAAAATAAAAAAAAAAAAAAAAAAAAAAATAAAATATTATATATAAAAATTAAAAAAAATAAAATAATATAATATATTGAATAAATATAAGAAATAAAAATATAACAAAATAATATATAAATTATATAATTAGAGGGATAATATAAAAATATAAATTTATAATTATAATTATTTATAATATAAAATTAACAAATAACTAAATAATAATAAAGAGTAGAGAAAATATAATAATAATTATAAAAAATTAATTAAATTATTAAAAAAAAATAAAAATAAATATAAAATTAAATATAAATAAAATTTAGTAATTAAATTAAATAAAAAAATATAAAAAATATAAAAAAAAAAAAAGAAATATAAAAAAAATAAAAATAAAAAGAAAAACATATAAATTAAAAAAAATAAAAAATATAAATAAATAAAATAAGTATATAAAATAAATTAAAAAAATTTAAATTAATAAATATTAGATATAATAATAATATATAAAATTAAAAAATATTAAACCCTTATAAAAAAAAAAAAAAATAAATATATTAAAAGTATCTTAATTTATATAAAAAAATACTCTCTATAAATATTAAAAAAATAAAAATATCTTAAATATAATAGAATAAAAAGATAATCTAATAAGTTATCTTATTATAATATTTATAATAAAACAATAAATAAAAATAATAGAATAAAAAATAATCAAAAACAATAAAAAAAAATTTAAAATAACAATAGGGAAATTAAAATAATAATATAATAGATATAAAAAAAAAAAATAAAAGATTAATATATAAAAATAAAAAAAAAAAATTATAAAAACGAAAATATAAAAGAAAAAATAATAAAAAAAAAATAATTTATTTAAGATATAAATAAATACTATAAAAAAAAAAAGTTAGATATAAAAAAAAAATTATATAAATAATAATTAAAAAAATAATAACATAAAATAAAATATAATAAATTTAAGGTATAAAAAAATTTATATATTATAAATAAATAAATAAAAAACATTTATAAAAAATATAATGAATAAAAAAATAATAAAAAAAAGAAATAAATAAAAATAAAATTAAAATATAACAAAAAATATTAATATATAAAAAATTTATATTTAAATAAAAAAAATAAAAAATAAATAAAAAAATAAAAAAAAAAAAATAATTATAAAAAAAATTTAATAATAAAAAATTATTATAAAAAGAAAATAAAAATCGATAAATTTATAATAAATTTAATAAAATAGATATAATAATATATAGGAAATATAATAAAAAAAATAAAAAATAATTAGATAAAAAAAAAAGAATATAAAATAAAAAAAAATATATAAAGATAATAAAAAAAAAAAATAATATAATAATTTAAAAATAGAATAAAAATTAATAAACAAAATAAAATTAATTTAAATAATAAAAAATAAAAATTTAAATAAATAAAATAATTATATAAAATTTAAAGAAAGTAGAAAAATAATAAACAAGTTAAAAATTAAAAAATAATTAAAAAATAACAAATATAAAAAAATAAAATAATTATAATCAAATAAATATAAAAAAAATATAATAATATAATAAAAAAAAAAAAATAAAAATAAATAAAAATAAAAATATATAAACAAAAATAGATAAAAATAATTAAATTAAGTAAATAATTAAAATAAAATAATAAAACAAAATATAATGATAACATAAGTAAATAAAAATATAAATAAAAAAATTAGTAATAAATTAGATAAATTATTATATAAAATAAAAATTAAAAAAATAAATAATATTAAAAAAAATTATATAATGAATAAATAAATATAAATAATAGGGTAATAACTAAATTATAATAAAATAAAAAATAAATATTAAGATAAAATATATTATATATAAAAAAAAAATAAATAAAAAAATAATAATATTTAAAAAAAATCAGATAATAAAAAATAATATAAAAATTATAAAAAATATAATTAAATAATATAAATACAATAGAAATAAATAAATAAATATTAATTAAAAAATAAAATAAAATTTAAATAAAATAATATAATTAATAGTAATATAATAAAAGGAAAATGAATAATAAATTTTAATTTATGTAAAAATATACAAAAAATTAAAAACTAAACATAGATAATAAAATAAATAAAATCAAAAAAAAAATAATATAAAAATAAATAATAATAAATAGTAATAATATAAATAAAAAATAAAATATAATAAATAATAAGTAGAAATAAAATAATAAAATAAAATAAACTAATAAAAATAATAAATAAGAAGAAAAAAAAAAAAATTTTATTTATTAAAAATAATTATAGTTTAATTAAAAGGATAAAAAAAAAAATAAAATCAATAAGAATAAATAATAAAAAATTAAATAAAATATTAATAAATAAAAATTTTAAGATATAAATTAATTAATAAATTAAAAAGTAAATAGAATATTAAATAATAATATAAATTAAAATAAAAATAATAAATAAAAAAAAAAAAATAATAATAAATATATATAAAAATATTTGAAAAAATAAATTATTAATAAAAAAAAAATAAAATAATAAATAAAAAAAAAAAAAAAAAAATAGAAATAATATTATAAAAAAAAAAGAATAAACTAAAAAAAAATAAATATATAATAATTAAAATAAATAATATTAAAAAATAAAAAATTAAATAATAATTAAATAATAAATAATAAAAAAAAGTATAATAAAAATTAATATATAGCTATAATAAAAGTATAAAAAAACATTAATAAATAAAAATATAAATAAATAAAAAAATAAAAATAAAAATAGAAAAAAATAAATAATAATAGATAAATAAATTTTAAAAGATAAATTAATAAGATATATTAATAAAAATAATATTATAAAATAAATATATTATTATAATTTATAAAAATATAATAAAAATATATATAAAAATATATAATAAAATAAATAATACTATATTAAATTTATAAACAATAAAAGTATAATTATTAAAAATAAAATATATAATAATAAATTTATAAAAAAAAAAATAAAAAATATTAGTATAAATTTAAAAAGTATTAAAAAAAAAAATAAAAAAAAAATAAATGTAAAAAAAATATAATATATAAAAAAATAATAAATAACATAAGATAAAATATTATAAAATTGTAATATAAAATAAATAATAAATAATCAAAAACTAATTTATAATTTAAAAATAAAAAAAATTAAAAATAATATTTATAGTTATAATATATAAATAAGAATTAATATAAAATATTTTAATAAAATAATAAAAAATTATATATAAATAATATATAAAATAATTAAAAAATAATAAAAATAATATAAATATAATAATAAAAATAAAAAAATAGGATTTTAAAAAAAAAAAAAAAACATATAAATATAAATAAATTCAAATTAATAATAAAAATAAATTAATACAAAAAAATAATAATATAAACAAAATAAAAATATAAAATTAAAAAAAAAAAAAAATAATTAAAGGAAATAAATGAAAAATAAATAAATGGAAAAATTAAAATAAAAAAATATATATGTAATATAATAATAAATATAAAATAATATAAAAATTTTAAAATAATTAATTAATTTATAATAAGAATTATAATAAAAAAAATAAAAAAAGATATAATAAGAGGAATATATAAAAAATATAATAATAAAATATTATAAATAATAAAATAATAAATTAAAATAAATATATAATTAAATAAAATAATAAAAATTTATATTAATATAAAAAAAATAATATAAATAAATAAAAACTAATAATAAAAATAAATAATATAAATAAATTAAAATATAAAAAAAAATAAAAAAATAATAAAATAAATAAAAGAAAAAAGTAAAAAAAAAAAAATAAATATAATAAAATAAAAAATATTAAGGTCATAAATATTAAAATATATAAATAAATAAATTATTTTAATAAATAATAAATAAAACAATTTTAAATAAATCAATTAATATTAATTATATATAAATTATAAAAAAAATAAGAAAAAAAATTTAAATTATATGAATAATAAAATTAAAATAAATAACCTATAATAATTATATATAAATATAATAAAATTAAAATATATATAAATTAAAAAAAAAAAAGAATAAAAAATTTAATAATAAAAAATTTAAATAATTATAATAAAAAAAAAATTGAAATTAAAATAATTAATAATATACAAATAAAAAATTATAAATAAGAAAGAAAAAATAGGAAATAGATAATAAATAAAAATTACAAATAAATTAAATAAAAAAAAAGGAAAAAAATAATAATAAATAATATAATAAATAATATTAAATAGAAAATTATAAAAAATAAAAAGAATAACTAGATTTAAAATAAAAAATAAATCAATAAAAAGAAATTTAAAATAAAAAATAAAATTATAAAAGTATAGAAAAAAAAATAAATAATTAATATAATAAGTAAATACAAATAAAATTTAAATACTTAAATTAAAAATATAAAAGTAAAATAAAAAAAAAATAATATATACACAATATAATTTAAATAGATAAAAATAATTTTAAAATAAAAAATATAATAAAAAAATAGAATAATATAATTTAAAATAATATAAAAAATTAAAAAATATATAAAAAAATTAATTAAAAATAAAATATAAATAATAAAAAAAAAAAAATAAACAAGATTTTAGGAATAAAAATAATTAAAATTAAAAAAGATAAAATAATTAAAAAAAAGAATAATATTAAATTAAATATATAAAAATAATAAAAAATATAAAAAAATTAAAAAAATAAAAAAATAATAAAATATAAAATATAAATTAAAAAATAATAATAAATAAAAAAATAAATATATAAAAATTTATATAATTATAGATAAAAAAATAATAAAATATAAAAAAAAATAGGAAAAAAAAAAAAAAAAATAATAATATAATCTATAAATTAAAAAGAAAAAAAATAAATTAATAAATAAAATTAAATAAGAAATAAAAAAAATAAAAAAAAAAAAAGATAAAATAATAAATAATAATAGGTAATGTAAGTACTCATGATGTCGGGTATTAGGCTCGTAGCTTCTTACTAATCTGGATAGACTTGTAAAGATCATTGAGAAAAGGTGTTGGGACGATCGGCCGGGTTTGGGGGTTGATTTTTAGAGTTGTTGCATTAGATCCAAACTTCAGGAAGCTATCGATGGAGCATATAGTTTCGGCTTATAAGCAAACCAGAACGCGTGCAATTCTTTTGGATTATGATGGTACTTTAATGCCTCAATCTTCTATTGATAAAAGCTCGAGTTCTAAAACCATAGAAATGCTCAACACTTTAGGTAGTGATAAGAATAATATGGTTTTCATTGTGAGTGTGAGAAGCCGAAGCACGTTAGGGGAATGGTTTGCTTCTTGTGAGAAACTTGGACTCGCAGCAGAACACGGGTGTTTTCTAAGGTATGTGTACCTTTACTTTTCATTTGTTTTGTTTTAGTCATTCTGCTTCTTTTGGAACATAGGGGTTTTAAAGATGGTATTTTTATAAAACAATGTTTAATATAACTGTTTAAGTTTCACAAAACAAAAAATGCAAAGAAATGGTTGCCAAATGACCCAAAATGGGACATAAAGCCATCTTTCAATAACTCGGATGACACATAAGTACAATGCCTCAGACGCAAGAAATGAAAAGTTACAATAGTATTTAAGCCAAAAAAAGAACTTACTTTCGGTCGATGTACACATATCAGATGGTATATGAATTGTATATTCAGGTTGAAACGAGATGAGGAATGGGAGACGTGTACTAGTTAAAGACTCTGGATGGCAGCAGAATGCTCATCCAATCATTTCAAAGGTCAATTTCCAGCCTTTTTTCAGAACATGACATCCCTGGAATTCCTGGACCTTTCAAAATTCAATTTCCAAACATATACCCTGTTGTATGCTTCTGTGATTCTGTCCTTGTTTCTGCTACCACCATCGTGTTGTAATCATGAGTTGTTGCTACTCAACGATTACGTGTGTAGGACTGTATCAATCCTGGGTGCTTAGGCTTGGAGACTCGAGCAACTTATGGAGTGCCAAAAGTACTTTAAAGGACAGGGATTTGGCATCCCGTACGGTTCTGTTTTCTACGTGCTTGAAAGTTTTGAAGACGCTAGATGATCATGGTAATGATACTTGTTGCTGTTATGGTTGGTTTTGAGTTTCACATGTTTCCAGCTTTGGAGATGTTGTGCTAACTTGCTCGGTCCAGTCTTATGAGGATGTTATGAATTCCCATAAAATCAATAAGGTATTTCTATTATGTTTATTTCATCTAAACATATAGTAACGAGATGATATTTATAATATATTAACATCATGTACTCGCAGTTCATACTTGAGAAAGATGTTCGTTTCTTGTTTGTGGTTAGGCAAAATACTGGTCTCTACCGATATATGGTTGAAATAATAAATATGTTTGAATCTCAGTTTTTTTGTTATTAATTATTAGTTTTTTATGTGTTAATTTTGAATAAATATGAGACTAAAATGTATGTATATACGGTAATTATATTGAACAGAATTAGTGACAGATTGTATATGTCAGAAATAGGATCAACCTATCCTGACACTTATAAGTGTCACTAAAAACATTGTCACTATATACTTTTACCGCCTGGACTTTTAATGACACTTTTTGAAAGTGAAGGTGAAAAATAAAGTCTTTTAATGACACTTTTTCTGACATTTTTTGTGTGTCATTGAAAGACTTTTTAAATTATAAGAATATTAATAATAATATGCACTAAAAGCCTTATAACACACATTAAATAATCAATGTGCCGTTTTTCGGTTTTAAATAATCTAGGTTTTGTGGTTCAGTTTTACGTGTAAAACCGCAACCGCACCACATTTGCGGTTTTTCACAAAACGGATCCATCGGTTTTTGCCATGGTGCGGGGTTCGGTTTTTGCAGTTTTTGCGGTTTTGCGGTTTGGTTTCAGCTTACCC